>JAJJKW010001760.1:0-33639 GCA_023805745.1 Isotricha sp. YL-2021b | reverse complement strand
ATTTATTTAATGAAAATATTAAAGGATTTAAAAAAAATTTGTTAAAGCTTAAATAATAATATTATTGAATAAAAAGAGCAATTAAATGAAATAAAAATTTAATTATATATTGAATATTAATTTACTCCAATAAATTTGAAATAGAAATCTTTTTATTTTTAAAAAACAATTGAACGATTTATTGGAATTTAAATTTTTAAGATGAGTTATTAGAATAAAGTACTATTAGAATTATTACTTTAATGAAGTTTTCCTACTTTATGACTCCAATGACTATAATTATTCATAAAAGAATAATAAATTGCATCTTTTGTTTTTGAAATTTCATTTTATTTATTTTTTTAAATAATTTTATAATTTTTTAAAATTTTATCATTTATCTTTGTTAAATGATAAGAAAGAAAATTGATGATAAAATAAAAATTTTATTAGAAAATGCAATAAATAAAAATGAAAGAGCAATGTTTATAATAGTAGGAGATAAAGGAAGAGATCAAATATCCAATTTACATAATTTTTATAATAAATTAAACCCAGGAAAAAAATTAAATATATTATGGTGTTATAAGAAAGAATTAGGATTTAGTAATCATGCAAAAAAAAAGATGAAAAAAATAAAAAAACAAATGAACAAAGGAGTATTTGAATTAAATGATGAAAATGCATTTGATTTATTTATATCAACAGCAGAAATAAAATTTTGTTATTATAATGAAACTCAAAGAATATTAGGAACAACATTTGGAATGTTAATTTTACAAGATTTTGAAGCAATAACTCCAAATCTATTATGTAGAACAATAGAAACAATACAAGGAGGAGGAATAATAATATTTCTTTTTAATAATATGACAAGTTTAAAACAATTATATACAATTAGTATGGATGTTCATGATAGATATAGAACAGAAGTTAATAGAGAAATTGAACCTAGATTTAATGAAAGATTTATTTTATCTCTTTCATCATGTAAAAATTGTTTATGTGTTGATGATGAATTAAATATACTTCCAATAACATCACATATGAAAAATATGATAAAAGAAAATAAAGAAATAAATGAGAAAGAAGAAGATATATTTATATCAAAAAAAGAAAAAGAATTAAATGATTTGAAAAAAGCAATGATAAATAAGAACCCAATAGGAGAATTAATATCACTTTGTAAAACAATAGATCAAGCAAAATCAATAATGTGTATGGTAGATATAATTTCAGAAAGAAATACAAAAAATACTATAAGTATAACTTCAGGAAGAGGAAGAGGAAAATCAAGTTCAATGGGATTAGCAGTTTCAAGTGCTATTGTTTATGGTTATAGTAATATTATTGTTACAGCTCCTTCTCCAGAAAATTTAAAAACATTTTTTGAATTTGTTATTAAAGGTTTAAATAAATTAAATTTTATAGAACATAAAGATTATATCATTCAAGAAGGAATTGGTGATTTTAAAGGAATTATTGTTAATATTACTATAAATAGGAATCATAAACAAGTGATTAGATATATTTCTCCAAGTGATATTTTAATTTTTCAAATGGCTGAATTAGTTATTATTGATGAAGCTGCTGCTATTCCTTTAAATATTGTTAAACGAATTATGCCAGATTGTTTAACTTTTATGGCAAGTACAATTCAAGGTTATGAAGGAACAGGAAGATCATTAAGTTTAAAATTAATTGATAATTTAAGAAATAATCAAGATAATATTAATGGAAGAATTCTTAAAGAAATTACTTTAAATCAAGCTATTAGATATGCTGATAATGATCCTATTGAAAATTGGTTAAATGATTTATTATTATTAGATGCTACAAATATAGAAAATTTTGAAGAATCTATTGTTGATCCAAAAAAATTAGAATTATATTATGTTAATAGAGATACATTATTTTCATATCATAAAGCAAGTGAAATTTTTTTAAGAAAAATAATGTCACTTTTTGTTTCAAGTCATTATAAAAATTCACCAAATGATTTACAATTATTAAGTGATGCTCCAGCTCATAGAATTTTTGTATTATGTAATAAAATAAATAAAGAATCAAAATCACTTCCAGATATATATTGTGCAATTCAAATATGTGAAGAAGGAGGAATTGCAAAAGATATTATATTGAATAATTCTAAAAGAGGTTTTAAACCTTCTGGTGATTTAATTCCTTGGATTATAAGTGAAAATTATCAAGATTCTGAATTTGGAAATTTAACTGGAATTAGAATTGTTAGAATTGCTTGTCATCCTGATTATCAAAAAATGGGTTATGGAAGTAGAGCTTTAGAATTATTAAGTCAATATTATGAAGGTAAATTTATTAAAATTGATAATGATGATGATATTAAAAGTGATGATAATGATAATAATAATTATAATAAAGATAATAAGAAAAAAAAATTAAAGCCTTTATTAAGTAAATTAGAAGATGTTAAACCTAATTATATTTATTATTTAGGAACTTCTTTTGGTTTAACGAAAAATTTATTTAATTTTTGGAATAAAAATGGGTATAAACCTTTATATTTAGCTTTAAATTCTAATGATATTACAGGAGAACATTCTTGTATTATGTTAAAACCAATTAGAGAGGGAAATATAAAAACATTAATAGATGTTATTGATACTGATAAAAAAAGTATTAAATGGATTAAACCTTTTTTCAATGATTTTAAACATAGATTTACTTCTTTATTATCTTTTGATTTTAATAATTTATTTATTAAATTAGCTTTAAGTTTACTTGATCCTCAATTAACTACAACAACTTCAATAAATGAAGATGAAAGAGATTATGAAGAAAAGAGAAATTTAACTAAAGAACAAATTGAACTTTTTATTACAAAATATGATTTTAAAAGACTTGAAAAATATTCTAAAAATATGGTAAATTATTCTATGATAATAGATTTAATTCCTACATTAGCAAAATTATTTTTTAATAATCAATTATTTATTTCTTTATCTTATATTCAAGCTGGAGTTTTACTTGGAATAGGATTACAAAATAAAAATTTTGATACAATTAGAGAAGAATTTGATATTGAAACTAATCAATTACTTGCAATGTTTAATAAAATGGTTAAAAAATTTGTTTCTAAAATTAGAAGTATTTATGAAAAAAAAATTGAAGATGATGAAAAAATTGAATTAGAAAATAAAAATGTTGATTTAAAAACTGATAAAGAATTCATGAATGAAAATAAAAAAAATATTTTAAAAGATATGAAAAAAGAATTAGAAGGTGAAGTTGAAAAAATAAATGAAAAAGAAAAAGAAGAAAGGAGAAAATATATGGAAGAGAAATTAAAAAACATGGAAAAATTAAATAAAAAAAGAAAAAGAGAATCAAAAGAATAAAGATAAAAAATTTACAAATAAATAAATAAAATTTAAACTTAATAAATATTTTTTATTATAATATTTTATTATAATGGAACTTAATCAAGAAGAAGAAAATTGGGGAGAAATAAGAATTCTTCCAGATGATTATCCAAAAAATGATTTATCATTTAAAGTTGTAATAATAGGAAATTCAAATGTTGGTAAATCAAGTATTTCAATAAGAGCAACAAAAGAAGTTTTTGAAAAAAAACATTTACTAACAGTTGGCTTTGAATTATTTTGTTTTAATATTTTTATTAAAGATAAAATTATAAAATTACAAATTTGGGATACTTGTGGTACTGAAAATTATAGATCTTTATCTACTAATTATTATAGAAATGCTTCTTTAGCTATTATTGTTTATTCAATTGATGAGTAATTTTTAAATATTTTTATATTAGTAAAGAAAGTTTTGAAAATGTTGATTATTGGTTAAAACAATTAAGAATATATTCAAATCCTGATATTCAAATTTTTTTAATTGGAAATAAATGTGATTTGGAAGATAAGTATATTATATAATTTTTTTATTATTTAATAGAAGGGAAGTTCAAAGAGAAGAAGGTGAAAAATTAAAAGAATCATTTAATTTAAATACATTTATGGAAACTTCTGCAAAAAATGGAGAAAATATAAATAATTTATTTATAAATATTTCAAAAGTTTTGTATCGAAATTATTTTAAATATGAGAATGTAAATTTTTAATTAATAATATTTTAGAAAGCATTAACTCAAAATAGTTTAAGATTAACAGAAACAAGTGATCAAATTTATATAGATGAAGCTTCATCAGGATGTTGTAAATAAGAAAAAATGTAAGTAAATTTAAAAAATTAGTTTTAAAGAAATTAAATAAAACATAATAAATATTATTTGTTAAAAAAGAAAAAAAAAAAAATTAAACTAATAAAAATTTAAAATAAATGGGTCGTAAAAAGCGTCATTTAGTGACATTAAAGCCATTTTGTTATTATTGTGACAAAGAATTTAATAATGAATTAATATTACATCAACATCAAAAAGCAAGACACTTTAATTGTGTAACATGTAGAAAAAGATTTTCAACAGCTCCAGCATTAGATACACACGTTCTTCAAGTTCATAAAACAAAATTACCAAGAGTTCCAAATGCAAAAGCAGGAAGAGATACTTTTGATATATCAATTTATGGAATGGATGGAGTTCCTTTAGAATTAATTAATTATAAATTAGCTGAAAAAGTCGCTTTAAAAAAGAAAAAATTATTAAAAGAAGATGAAGGAAATATTAAAAATTCTAATGATAAAATTACAAAGAAAAAAGCTGAAAATGAAATTAAAAAAATATTAAGTAATGATTTAAGTGGTGGATTTTATCATAATCCTGATAGTATAAATTTAACTTTAAAACAAAGACAAATGAAACAAATGTATACTATAAATCCTCATCAAAGTAATCCTTTCCTTTCTCTTGGAATGAGTAATGTTAATTTTCCTGGTAATTTACCTATGCATTTACAAAATCAATTACAAAATCAAATTCTTTTTCAACCTCAAGTTTCTATGAATGCTAATAATCATCCTATGATGAAATTAGGATTACCTATTCAAAATTTACCTCAAAGAATTGTCCAGTTAATTCAACAATCACATTATTATTAATTTTAAGTTTATTTTAAAATTATTTTTATTTTTAAATATTTTGAAAAAAAATTTATTTATTTTAATTTATATACTTTGGTTTTAGGGATTTTTTTATTTTTTTTTTGATTCTTTTTTTGGGATTTTATTTGTTTTGATGTTTATTTAATTGTCTAAATTTTTTTTTAATTCCATTATATTTTGGTTTAATAATGATTGGAAATTTTTTATATTTTCTTTTAATTGATTTTCTATTGTTTTGTTTCTTTCATTTTCTTTTTTGAAAAACTTTATTGTTTCATTTAATATATGTTTTTTTTTTAAAATTTGTAAATAAAAGAAAACTTTTTGAAAACTTAATCTAATAAACTTAACATTATTATTAGCTTCATCTATATTATTACATAAATTATCTAATAATATTTTATATCTTTTTTTAATATAATTGATTTCATTTTCTAATTCTTTAATAGGGTTAAAATTAATAGAACTTGATTTAATAAAATTATAACCTATATAATTATTATTGGAATTTTGAAAATATTCCATATTTTCTAAAGAATATTTTTTAATTTCTTCTTTTGTAATTTCTGAAGCATCAACTGGATTTAAAAATATATTTATATTTTTTGTTTTATATTCAACACCAAAAATTTTAAAAGAATTCATTTTAGAAATAATTTGTAAATCAGGAGGATTCATAGAATTAGGATTTTCAAAATTTTTATAATAAGTCGGTGGTAAAGGATATTTTGAATTCATTCTTTCGAGATTTTCCATTTATTAATGTATTTAAAAAATTAAATTTTGAATCATATAACACTAATATTACCAAAATAAAAAATATATATATAATTATATATATACATAACATATATTTATTTAAAATTAAGTTTTACAACTCCATTATTATTTCTTCCGTTTTTATTGTCAGAACTATTACTATTTATTCTATTTTTTTTCCCTAAAGGAATTATAGAATTTGTATTATTATTCACAGTATTTTCTCTTTGAGGAATTGGTTTATTTTTATTGTTTTTTTTTCTCATTGCTTCTAGTTCTTTTACAATTGATGCAAATTGTTCTCTTATTTTATTTAAAGTTTTTTCTGTATTTGCTCTAAAATGTTCAGAATGATCAATTTCTTTTTTTAACATTTCTCTTAATTTTATATTATCATTTAATAAATTTCTTTTTACTTCTTCATTATTTCCATTTTCTTTTTTTGATTTAATTTGATTTTGTATATCAGATAATCTTTTAGTTAATGTTTTTAAAGATTCATAAGTTTTTTCATTAATACATTTTGAACATTGTAATTGATATATTAATTCTTCAATTGATTTTAAACTTAGTAAACTTTCTTTAAATTTTACTACAAAATTGTTATTATTTGTATTATCATTAAATTCATATAATTCAAACTTATCTTCAAATAAATTAAATTGAGTGGAACATAATTCAATTATTTCATCTTTATTAGTAGTATTGAAATGAAATGCTGGAAGAAGAATAGAAATATAAGACATTTTAATTTAATTTTCCAAATTTAATTTCAATTAAAACAAACAAATATAAATCAATAGAATAAATAATAAAATAAAATAAAAATAAAAAAATTCAAACAATAAAAAAAACAAAAAATTATATTCAAAAATCTAAAATAACCATATAAAACCATTATAAAAAAGAAAAAGAAACCCTATAAAAAAAAATAAAAACCATGATAAAAACTATAAAAAAGCAAAAAAAAATAAAAATTAGTCCTAAAAAAAAATAAAAAAAGTTATTTAAATAAAAATAATTAATTTCCTAAAAAAATTGATAAAAAATAATTAATATCCACAAAAATATTTAAAAAATGGGAAAGAACACAAAAGTTCGATTGAAAAAGAACGAGGAGTTAAAAATGGTATACACACATGGAAAAAAAAGGAATGCAATAGCAAATGCAGTATTACAAGAAGGAAAAGGGATAATAACAATAAATAGAGTACCAATTCAAAATATAGAACCCCGTCCTTTAAGAATAAAAATATTTGAACCAATATTAATTTTAGGAGTAGATCAATTTAAAAATTTAAGAATAAAAGTAAGAGTTTCTGGAGGAGGTGCAGTAGCTCAATTATATGCTGCAAGAATGGCAATTGCTAAAGGAATTGTCGCCTGGAATCAAAAATATGTCGATGAAGAAGAAAAAGATAAAGTCAGAAAAGATTTTATGAATTATGATAAAACTCTTCTTGTCGCTGATAATAGAAGAATTGAACCTAAAAAATATGGTGGTCCTGGTGCTAGAGCAAGATATCAAAAATCTTATCGTTAAAATTCTTTTTTTTCAATTTAGTTAGATTCATGGTTCTTTTTTTAATAATTCTGTTATAATTTTTTTTATTTACTTTTTTTTTTTCATTTTTTTATTTATTTTACAGTCCATATTTTTTGTTCTTTTTTTTTTTTGGTTTTTAATTATTTCTTTTTTTTTGTTTGTTTTATCAATTAATATTTATTAATTTATTTATTTATTTTTTCAAATTTGTTTATATTCCTTATTAGATATAAAAAGTGAAATAATTTTTATATTTTTTATTTGATATTTAAATATTCAAATAAAACTTAATATAAAATTGAAATAAAAATAAAAAAATATGTTTTTAGGTGGACCAGTGAATTTTGTATTATCATCAGATGCATCAAATCAAAGAAGATTATCAGAAATGCCATCAAGAACAATGACAATAAATGATGATGACATATCAACAAGTACAAAAAATAAAGAAAGTACAAGACCAACATCAAAACAAACTTCTTTAATGAATGAACCAATAAATAGAGAAATTTTAGATGAGCCTGAAATAAATTCAAATCCAACAATTAAAAAAGATGATTTAATTCAAAGACAATATGAACTTCAAATGAAGAAAAAAAAATATGAGCAACAACAATTAGAAAAGAAATTTAAAAGAACTTTAATAAGATTATCTAATCAAGAACATATTTTTTGTTTAGTTGTTGATGGATATGAAATATCAAAAGAATCATATGAAATTGTAATAAATGAATTTTTACCAAAAATAAATAATTCAGTTTTAATATCTTGTTATATTTATAATAATATTCATGATGAAGAATATAATTGGAGACATCAAAAACAATATGTAATAGATTATTATAAAACAAGATTAACAACATCATTAAGTGATGAAAAAGGTTATTTAATTATACAGGATAAAAACCCAAATTGTGTTCATGAAGTAGAACAAATATATAAAATATCTCAAAGAAATAATTGTGAATATTTTATTGTAGGTTATAATGCTTTAAAAGGACCAACTTTAAAACCAAGAAATATTCCAAAAGGATTAGATTATCTTTTATCTGAAAGTAGAGTTCCTACTTTTATTATGAAAGATAAATTATTAAGAGGACAAAAAAATAAAGGTTATAAATGGTTATTAGTTATGGATAGATCTTCAAGTGATTGTTTTAAAGTTTTTGATCATTTTCTTCCTTTTATGGATATTGAAAAAGATTTCGTTTATGGTTTAACTTTAATTCCTCCTTATGTTAATTTTGATGATATTAAAAGAGAATTTTATGAAAGATTAAAAGAAGTTGGTTTTGATGAAGAAGAACAATGTGGTTATGAAAGTCAACAATATACTTCAAGATATGCTTCTTTTGTTAGAGAATTTGTTAATCATAGTACTATTCATTATTTTGATTTTGTTCTTTTTTATAATAATCCTGATAAATATAAACTTCAAAGAACTGAATCTGAATCTTTGAAATTATTAGAATATATTAATGCTAATATTGGCTTTGTTAATGGTGCTTATTTAAATAAATTTAATCCTGATAATTATATGGAAATTGCTGAAAAAGTTGAAAAAGTAGAAGAAGATGAATTTAATCCATATGATGAAGAAATTAATGCTGAAATTGAAAATAATGAACAAGAAAAAGAAGAAGAAAAAGAGGAAGAAAAAGAAGAAGAAAAAATAGAAGATAAATTAGAAGATAAAGAAGAAGAAAAAGAAGAAGAAAAAGAAAATGATAAAATTGAAAATAAAGAAGAAGAAAAAGAAGATGATAAATTAGAAGAAAAAAAAGATGAAATAGAAGAAGAAGAGGATAAAAGTGAAGCAGTAGATCAAGAAATAAAAATAAATGTGGATAATAAAAAAACAAATATTCCAAATAAAAATATAAAGACAAATAAACCACAAGTAAAACCAGTAATTAGAGGAACAAAAAATCCAGTAACATTAAAAACAAATGTTCAAACTAATAAACCGGGTTCAAAACAAGGTTCAAGAACAATAAACCCTCAAAGTAATTTACAAAAACCAATTTCAACAGGAAGACCAAGACCACAAGTACAACATCCAATAGTGAAAAAATAATAAAAAAATAATTAAAAAAAAACAAACTAATATTAAATTAATATTATGATAAATTATAAAAAAAAATTTAAACTATTATTTTAAAAAAATCTTTTTTTTTCTTTTTAAAAATAAAAAATTTTAAAATAAATTTATATTACCAAATATCTCATTCCTCTTGCATTTAAATATTTTCTTAATTTGCACATACCATCTTCATATTCAACATAATGAGTTCTATAAGTAGTATCAAAATTATCAGGAGCATTATCACAAGGAACAAAAGCATAACTAGTTAAATTAGGATTTTTATCAGCATTATTATCATATAATTTCTTAGGAACATATTCAGTATTATAAGTAGTATTAGGATTAAGTTCTCCACTAAATTTCTGAGTATCTTTTCCGAATTTTAAAGGTTCTCTCATTTTATAATATTGATCAGGATATTTTTTAAAATTATCTGCATAATTAGAAGTACCTCTAAAAGGAATTTGTATATCAGGAAATTTAACTTCTTCAACAGGTTCACTAGTAATTGCACCCCAATTTGGATATTCTATTTCATTAGTTGTACTTCCTATAAAAGGAGTAGAATATATTTTATATGGTTCTTTATTATTTTTATCATTTTCTATCTCCCATGGAATATATTTTGCTTTCATTTCACTTGTCATTCCATTTGGTAAATGCTCCTTATATTGATCCTCAAATCCTGTGTGCATTGATCTATTGTAATATCCTGGGTCCTTTATTCCTTCTTTCCATGGATAGTCTGTCGTGTATGTGGTTGCTAAATTCTTGTTATATGGTAATGTATCCCAGTTGTTCTCTCGTAAACGACGTACTATACATTTTCCACATGTACATTGAGGTACTTTTGTTTTTACTCCGTCTATTTCTACTTCTAACATTTTTTTTTAATTTTTTTTTAAGTAGTTATTATAAAAAATATTTAAATTTTGTTTTTTTTTTACTTTTTTTATTTTAATTTTTTTATTTTTAAAAAATATGAAAATATGATTTTAAAATTAAAAAGTAATTTAATTTTAAAAAAAATTATTTTGTTTTTATCCATATTATTCTTTTTTTTTAAGCATTTTCATTTTCTTGATTTATTTCATGTTCACCTTCTTGTTCATTTTCATTATGTTCTGAATATTCAACTTGTTCATTATTTTCATAATGTTCTTCTTCATTTTCATTTTCTTCTTCTCCTTCTTTTTTATCTTCACCTTCATATCTCTTATTTTCAGAACCTTGAGATTTTTCATCAAACATTTGTTGAGAAATATTTTCTTGTTCAGGTTCACCATTAATTTTTTGATAAATTAAATAATAAATTTTAACAAATAACAAGAAATCAACTTTAGTATCTTCAACTAATTGTAATCCCAAAGCATAAAAAATCATTTCTAAAGTATCATTATCTAATTCAAAAGATAAATTAGAATAAATAATAGATTTTAATTCAGGAATAGAAATAGTAAAATCAGGTATTTTCATTTCATTTTCTTCATCTCTAATTTTAGTAGTTCTTAATTGAGAATACATTTTAATAATAACTTTTTGATCATCAGAACTGAATAATTCTTGTAAATTTTTATTTTTAACACTTTTAATATTTCTAAGAAAATGAACATTATTAATACTTTCTTCTAAAACTTCTTCAGGAACTTTTAAAGCTAATTCTGGAATAGGAGAAGGAATATCTTTTGGATCAGTAATTTTATTAATATCAATTTTAACAGTATCACCTTCAACATCAGTAAAAATACCACATCTAGGATTATCATCATGCCATTCTCCTAAATAAATTTTACCAGTATTATAATAATAATAATAACCTTGTCCTTCTTTTTTTCCCATATTCCAAAAACCATAATATTTATCTCCACATTTTTTTTCTAATATTCCATAACCATGTTTTAAATCTTCTTTCCAATTTCCTTCATATATATCTTCATTTGCATATATCATTAATCCTTTTCCATCTCTTTTATTATTTTTCCATAATCCATCATAACAAGAACCATCTTTATAAAAATATATTCCATGACCTTCTTTTTTATTATTTTTCCAATCTCCAGTATATAATTTTCTATATTTGTTTTTTCCTATACAAAGCCAATAAGTTCCTTTTCCATTTCTTAAATCTTTACTCCAATATCCTTCATATTTATCTTTGTTAGAATATATTTTTATTCCATATCCATCTTTTTTATTCTCTTTCCAATCTCCTATATATTGCTCACTTGTTTCATATTTTTCTCCTTTTATTGTTCCATCTTCTGATTTTTCCTTCTTTTTTACCCAAAATACTGTCTTTTTTGTACCATTTTTCTGAGATTTTAAATCGTTTATTACTGCTAATGGAATAAATAAAGGATCGCTTGTGTGCTTGTCACTTGGTTTGTAATCGTTGTTTGAATTGAAAAAGACTCGTTGCATTTTTATTAATTAATTTTTTTATTTTTTATATTTTTTTTTTAATTGGAAATTATATATATAATGTTTTTTTATTGGTTTGTTTTTTGTTTTTTTTTTTGGATTTTTTATTTAGGAGAAAAATCTGAAAATATATTATTTCATTATTGATTATATATTAAAAATTTAATTTTTTTTACATTTTTTTTATTTATTTCTTAGATATTAGTGCTTTGAATTTGAATTAAACATATGAGTTAAAATATCTTTTGTATATTTTAATCTTTTTGTCATTTCTTTATTATCACTTTCCATTGCAGTAGAAAGTGGATAATTTAATTTTTCATTTTTTTTATTTATATAAGAAACCATTTTAGATTCTCCTTTCAAAATAATTTCAGTAGAATCCAAAAAACAAATTTGTACAATTTTATTAGATAATCTAAACAAAATAGCATGTTTAGTTCTAATCCATTTTTTAACATAAACTAAATTTTCTTTTTGAATATTATTACTTTCACTTTTTTTAATAGGATTATTTTTATCTTCATTAAGTAAATAGCTTTTAAAATGTTGAATTAAAGTGACTTTTTTTTGTAGATCTTTATTGAATTCTTCTTTAAAATTATGTTGACTAATAACATCAATTCTTTCATTATTTTTTCTTTCAATATACATGAAATTCATTCCCATAGGATTAATAACAATTTTAGTAAAATCATTAAATAAAACTCCAACATTTTTATTAGAAAGAACATATCCTAAACCATATTTTGTAGAATAATCAATCCATTTATTAACAACGACTTCACTAGGAATAACAGCATTAGAATTAGAAGTAGCAGATAAAGGATTTGCAATTCCTTCAGGACCAATTCCATGAATATTATTATTATTATTAATTTTATCTTCATCTTTTCCAATTTCATCATCTCTATTTCTTTTATTTGATACAGTATTACATATTCCATTACTTCCACATTCAGGCATAAATTGTCTTATATAATTTAATGTTGGAGGACATGCTAAAGTTGAATTTGGTAATAAACGAGGAATACTTATTCCAAGATGAAAAAAATCACTTTCTAATATTTCATCTAATGTAGGTCTTTTTGCAGGATCTAATACTAAAATTTCTGTTATAAGTGCTTTTGCACTATCAGAAATAATTGCTCTTTCTGGAAAAGAATAATTATTCATTTTTATTCTTTTATATGTTTCTTTAACATTATTTGTTTCAAAAGGAGGTTTTCCTATTATTAAAGTATACATTATAACTCCAAAAGACCAAATATCTACTTCATATGAATGTCCTGATTTTCCGTCTAAAATTTCTGGTGCAATATAATTTGGAGTTCCACAAACTGTTCTTTTTCTTTCTCCTTCAAAATCTAATTTTGTTGCTAAACCAAAATCTCCTACTTTTAATTCCATTTTATCAGTTAAAAATAAATTTCCTAATTTTAAATCTCTATGAATTATTCTATGAGAATGTAAATATTTTAATGCTTTTATTAATTGAACTGCATAACATTGTACTTCTAATTCTACTAATGTTTTTCTTCTTTTTATTAATTCATTTAATGATTGATTTTGACATAATTCTAATAAAAAATATACATTATCAGAATCTTCAAAATAATGTTCAAAATGAACTATATTTTGATGATGAAGTGCTTTATGAATTTTTATTTCTGATATTAATTTTTGACGAGAACGTGATTTTATTAAAGATGATTTTGCTATTACTTTTGCTGCTGTTATTTTTTGTGTTTGTAAATTTGTAAATTCATAACATTTTGCAAATCCTCCTTTTCCTAATAAACGACCTTTACTATATTTTTTTATTTCTGTCTCACCTGTTGGCTTTGATATTATTTCTTCTACTATACATTGATTATCTATTTGATTTTCTTGGTTCATTTTTTTAAAATTTTTTTTAATAATTATATTTTTATTTTTTTTATCAATTTTAATTTTTTGAACAATGGTTTTTCCCCTTTTTTTCTATTATTAATATTTTATTATTAGGTTTTTACTTATTAATTTTTTTATAATTAATAAAAATTACAAATAATAAATAATAAATTTTATTTAATCTATGAAAATTAATTGTTAAAAATAATATCTTACTTTGAAAAAAGTAAAATAAATACATACCATTAAATTAATATATTTTAATTTTTTAAATCAGTAATATACAAAATTATAATTGTTCCCTTTCTTATTTGAAGTATTTTATTTTTAGTGTAAGTATTAATACATCCTATATAAATACATTCATTTGTAATTTCAGCATCTTCATCTACTATTTCTAAATTTAAATTAAAAATTCTATTTTTTTTAATTAAACCGATTTTTTCAGCTTTCATTTTAATTTTATAAAACACTATTTTTGAAATATCATATTTAACTTCTTTTAAAATAAAAAATTTTCCAAAAGTTCTTTTAATATAAAATAACATTTCTGAATTTTTAATTAAATTATTTTCACTATTCCATCTTAATATCATATTTTCAATTTCACAATCTCTCATTCCATCATATCCAATTCCATTTCTATAATAACCTTTTTCATATATATTTTTAGGAGCTGCTAAAATTTTATGATTAAAAAATTGAATATCAGAAATAAAATTATTTCCTTCTATTAAATCTATTTTTATTATTATATGATCTCTTTCACTATAATTTTGAACAGGAGAAGAATAAACAAGTCTTCTTTGAGAATAATTTTTTTCATCCATTTCTGAACAAATCCAAATTGGATAATATTTATTTCTTCTTATATCAAATTTATAAATTTGATAAAATAAATTATTCTCTTTTTTTATATTTTGGGAATTTTTAAAAGAATATGTTATTTCATATGAAATTCCTTCATATTTTAATAAAAAAGGAGTTTCCTTTATTTTACATTTAAAATATATACTAAATATTGGACTTGTTTTTTTTTTTAATTTTACTGTTTTATTTTGAATAAATTTAAAACTTTCAAATAATAAAATATCTTTATATTTATTTTTGAAATTGTCTATAATATCATAAAATTTCTTTTTTAATGTTAAATAAAAGGTATTTTTTAATTTTCTACAAATACTCATTAAAAGATTAAATTCATCGTATATAAAAGAAAAAATAATAAAAAGAGATTTATTATCTAAAGATATGAATTTATTTAAAGAAATATTTTCATAACTAAGATTATTTATTTGAACTTCATGAATAAATTTAAATTTAGAAACATTATCTTGATAATTTCTAATAATAACATGTTCATCATCTAATAAACCTAAACTAGAAACATTAAAATGAGTATCAACTAAAAATTTTTTAAATTTATTATGATTTTTTAAAAAAGGAGATGAACCATTTCTTTTTATAATTTTAGATAAATTTGTATTATTTTCATTATTAATTGGATTATGACCTTTTTTTCTTTTTTCGTTAAAATCAAATTCATCTATTCTACTTGAATTATCAACATTATAATATTCTTCTTCATTAAAGTTTTTATTTAAAGTTTCATTATTTCCAAGAGGTTCATCTATTATATCAGTTATTGAACTTTTATCAGATATATCATTTTCAATTATTATTTGTTCATTTTTTTTATTATCTTCTATTATATTTTTCTTTTTTATTGAATCAGATATTTTACTTTGAACTTCTGAAATATTACTTGAATTTAAACTTGTATTTCTAGTTCCTGTAAAATTAAATTTTCTTCTTATTCTTTCTTTATCATTTTGTAATTGTTCTTGAATTGAAATTATTTGATATTGAGAATTATGAGAATTATTTAATAATGATTTATTCCCTTTCTTTAGCATTTAATTTAATTTCAAATTGTATTAATTAATTTATTTTATTAATATAAAAAAATAATAAATGACTAATCCAGCAATTCAATATAATTTGATTTTTTTAGGAGATACATCTGTAGGAAAAACAAGTACATTAGGAAGATATTTTAATAAAAAATTTGATAATGATATTTTAGCAACAATAGGAGTTGATTCAAAAGTAATTGATGTAAAAATAAATAATGATAATGAAAAAGAAATATCAATGAATGTTAAATTTATAGATACAGCTGGACAAGAAAGATTTAGAACAATAACTTCAAATTATTATAAACATGCAGATGGTATTGTTTTAATGTTTGATCTTACTAATGATAAAACTTATAATAATATTACTATTTGGATGAATGAAATTTTACAAAAATGTAAAAAAAATGTTCCTCTTATTATTACAGGAAATAAATGTGATTTGGAAAATAAAAGATTTAAAAGTAAGGAAGAAATTGATGAAGAAATTAAAAAAAAAAATGTTGAATATTATGAAATTAGTGCATTTAAAAATATAAATATTACAGAAGCTATTGAAAGAATATGTTATTTAATGTATACATTTAGAGAAAAAGATTTAGGTAACAAAATTCAAGATGAAACTATTTCTTTGAGTTCTGTTGAAAATGGAAATAAAAATAATTGTCATTGTTAAAAGTAATTTTATTTCAAATATTTTTTAGACTTCTTTCAATAATAGAATACCAAATGATTACAATTTTTTAATTCTATTTTTATAATTAAATTTAAAACTTTGACTTTTTCAATTTAAAAATTGAAAAAAATCAAAAAAATAAGTGAGATAATATTATATAATTTAATTATATTTATATAATAACAATATATATAATAATAAAACAATAAATACAAAATTGAATAATTATTTATTCCCACGATAATTTAATCTAAATACAGGAAAATTTTCATTTGTTTTTAAAATTAATTTTGATTCATTTAAACTTTGTTTTTTTCCATCAATAGTCCTTTTTTTAAGTATTAAATTCAGTTTTTTATTTTTAGAATTGTTTAAAAAATAAGAAAATCTTGATTTATTATTAATAAGATTATTATCAAGTTTTTTTTGATTAAAAACATCTATTAAATGCGTTTTAATTGGAGATAGAGTATTTTTAAAATTATTATTTTTTGTAAAGTTTATATTTTGTAAAATAGATAAATTTAATTTATTCTTTTTATTTCTATTTGAACTATTATTATTATTTTTATTTTTTTCTCCTTCATTTTCTTTATTTTCTAAGTTAATGAAATTTAGATTCATTGTTTTCTTATTATCAATTTGGGTGGTCTCTTTTTCTTCTTTATTGAAATGAGCTGTATATGATTTTTTAATAGATAAATTATTTCTAATTCTTAAATAATCTAAAATAAGTAAAAAATTATCAATAGCCTCAATACATTCTTTAACAGTAATCTCAATTCCAAGATTATAATCCTCATTAATTAATTCATCTGACAAATTATTCTCTGATTTTGATTTAAAATATAATACTAAATCAATATTAAAACCTAAAATATATATAGATATTTTTTCAACCATTCTTTTATACTCAATAAAATTTTCACTATCTTCATTTGTTTGATTGGGATAAATATCAGATAAAAAATTACCAATATAACTTGTAATTTCCATTTCAACTTTTTTAAGATGATAACTAATATTTTCATAAATACTTTCCATTAAATTTTCTTGGTAATTTTTATTATTAATAACTTCTAAAATATTTGTTCTAAAATCAATTTCATTAAAAATATCATTAACATTTTTTGGAGAAATACAATAAGTAACACTTTCTTCTAACCAATTATAAAAAATTTCAGAAATAATAAGAACTTTATCATTATTAATTAAACAATCCCAATTTCCATCATTTAATTCATCAACAATTTTAATAATTTCTTTATAATCATCATCAGTAATATCTAAACTACCATTTAATCCTTTATAAATAGATATATTATCATAAGAATGATTTTTAGAAAAACTTAAACTATATAAAATATCTAAACATAGCCAAATAATTTTTGGAATATAAATATTTTTATGAGAATCATTTATACTTAAATCACATTGATGTTTAATAAAATAATCAACTTCATATTTTTCACTAGTGAAAATATTTCTTAATTGAACAATAAATCTTTTAAATTTATAGCAATATCTCATTTGGGCATTTTTTTCAATACATTTTTTTCTAACTTGTCTTAATTTACAAACTGCTTCTTTAGCATCATAATTATAAGTAAACATAAGATAACAAGCAATAACAATTCCAGTTCTTCCATTTCCAGCATGACAATGTACTAAAACTCTTTTATTTTTTATTTTAATAGTATCATATATTTCTTTAATAATATCAAGCATAAAATATAATGAATCAGGAACATCCATATCTTTCCATCCAGATAATTTAACTTTAATACCTTCACTAGTAAAAATAGAAGGAGAATAAGAATAACCACTTAAAGGATCTAAAGCATTTGGACCACAATAAGGATGTTCTCCTGGTCTTTGTAAATTTACTATTAAATTTATATTATTGTGTTTAAATATTTTTACTAAATTATATTTCTCTATTAATACATTACTTGGCCTTTGAGATGCATATATTTCATTATTTATTAAATCACAATTTAATCCTTCTATTGCATATTTTGGATTTTTTGTATAATCTTCACAAGGACATTTTATTCCTCCACAAAATAAACATCGAAATGTATCTTTTAATTCATATAATGAATAATTTGGAGAATTATCTATTTTTCTTTTTAAAGGTATATTTGTTTTGTTTTGTAATGAATATGGAGATTCTGGTCTTATTGATGATGTTATGTTATTTATTGATAATTTATTTATTTGACTTATATTCTGAGCAACTGATCTTCTTTTTTGGTTGAAAAAAAAAATCTTTGATGAAGAATTATTTTCGTTTTTATTTATTTTTGGAAGTTTTTTGTTGCTTCTTTTTGGAGATAATATTGTTTCTTTTCTCTTTGGACGATTAAATAATCCAAAGCAACAAATACATATTTTCATTTGGAAAAAAATTTTTAATTTTTTTAATTTTTATTTTTTTTACTTAAATAATTTTTTATTTATTAACAGTCATTTATTTTTTTTCATTTTGTATAAAAGTTATAATATTTTTAACTTGATTTGACTATAATATATCTTTTTGTTTTTTATATAATAATCATATAAAATTAATCAATATTTTGATATTTTTTTAATTAATTATCAAATATTATATTTTTTAGAAAGTGTTTTTATTAAAATTAATAATATTAATTTAGTTTTTCTATAATCAAAATGATAAAATAAAAATTATTTTGACTTTTTTAATATGTCAGCAAATATTAATGTATATTCTTCGTTTTCTAATAATTCAATAGAATTAATTTCTAAAAATATAAATGTTGGTAAAATTTACCAAATAAAAATCCTTTTGTAAATGTTTTAAAAATAAACTTTCTAAAAAGAAAATCATTATGTGAAGTAGGTAATATCAATAAAGAATTATTTAAAGGGTATTATTCAATAATGAAAAAAAAAAATCAAGAATAAAAAGCTTTGATTGTAATGAATTGTAGAAAAAAAATACCTTTTAAATTGCCCAAGGAAAAATAGATATGGTTCTTTTGAAAATTACTAAAAATATAAATAATCAATTAAAAAAGGAGAATAATAATAGAGTGTCAAATAAAATTAAAATAATTTTTTGTTGTATATTTTAGAGATTAAATTCTTATTAATTATAGATATATAGTTTTGTATGGAATATAAATATGATATAAATAAAAAGGATTATATATAATAATGCTCTTTTATATCAAAACTTGTCTTAAAATATTTAAATTTTATAATCTTTTTCAAATTGAAATTAAACTAATAAAATATTATTTTTTATAGTTTTTACTATTTTTTTTGAATTAAAACTAGATTATTACTTTGAATATTTATTTTTTAAAATTTTTAATATTTAATAATTTCTTATTATTTATTATAGTTCATTTATTCTCACAATTCTAAGTTTCTTCTTTTTCGTTGATATTAAAATGAATAATTTTAGTAAATAAAAACTTTTAGATGAATTATAGGAAAAATTATAAGGAATTTCCAATTTATTATTAAAAACTCATTTTCATAATTAATTGCATTTATTATTTTAATCTCTAATTGAATATCTGAAAGGTTTAATATCAATCTCAGACACATTGCCCTATTTAGTCATTATTTTTTTTTAAATTATTTTATATTATTTTTACATGAATCAATTTCATTTTTTATTTATTTTGAATACAATTTATATATTTAAATTATATTTTAATAAAATAAATAAATGATATTTAAGAATTATATAATAATTTTTAAATTTTATTTATTTTTTTCATAAAATTAAATTAAAATTAAAATGAAAGGAAAAGCATTTTTAAATAAAATTTATAATTATAAATTATTATCATTTTCAAAAATAGAAAAATATATTAATTTTAGTTTTCAAAAAAAATATTTTATAAATGAATTGGTATATGGAAGTAGTATAATAAGTAATATAATATATAATGAAAAAACTCATATTGTTGCAAGGTTTAAAGACTACCTTATTTCAGATGATTTATCTGAATTTTTAAAAAGATTTTATACAATATTAGAATCTTCAATTAGATTACCAAAATATTATGAATATTATGAAACTTATAGCAGAATTTATCCTAATTATACTGCTTTAGGAGAGTCTAAATATATTTATAAAAATATTCATAAAAAACAAAAAATGATGGACTTACAACATAAAATAGAAGAATATGAAGAGAAGAAAAAAGAAAAAAATAAAAATAATAAACATAAAAGAAATAATGAAAAAGATTATATGGTTTTTAGTTCAGACATTTATAATTCAATTGTAAAAGGAAGTGATGATTTATATAATTTATTATTTGGAATAAATAAAAATTTCCAAAAACAAGAAAAATCAATCGAAGAATTTAATAAATTAATTAAAGAAATAGAAAAATGTGAAAAAGAAATTCCCAATTCAAGTTTTGCTTTCGAACAATTTGTTTCAAAAAAAAAAAATCCAATAAATAATAAAAATAAAAATATGGCAGGAAAACTTTTTTCTGCATGTACAAAACAAATGATATCAAAATCAAAAAATGAAAATAATTCTGGAAATTATAGAAATTATAAAAGTGTTTTAAGTGATATTCAATTAATAAATTCAAGTTCTTCTTCAATTCATAAAAAAAATATAAGTAATTCAAGTGGAAATAATTCAATAAATAAAAAAAAACATAATACAAAAATAATTTATAATATTAATAATCAAAGTTATAATAATATTCATCCTTATTCTTTTAAAAAAAATCAAAAAGGTGAAATTGCTAACTTAATTAGTCAAATTAAAGTAAATATAAATTCAAGTAATATTAGTATTAAAAAAGGCTCTGAGACTGATAGATTTAATAATAAAAATACTGTAAATATTATTAAAAATAAAATTTTTAATCATAACAGAAATCATAATTGTTTATTAAATACAAATGGATTTTTAATTTCTCATAATCATAGTTCAATAAATAAAACACATTATTCAAAAATTCAAAATAAGAAAAAATTGCCGTTTGATAAAAATTTAAAATTTCAAAGTATTTTTTGTCAAAAAAATTACAATGACAAAAATAAAGAAAAAGGAAAAATAAAGGAAAAAAAAATGAAAACAAATGATTTTAATTTTTTCAAAAAGAAAAATAAATCAAATTCTAATCCAAAAAATAAAAAAAAAAAAATTATAAATAATATAAATAGTATAATAACTTCTTCTACTATTAATACATCAAGTAAAAATTTAAATTCAATAAAAAAGATAAAATATAAAAATGTATATAATATAAATTGTTATAGTAATGAAAAAAATAACCAAATAATAAATGTAAATACATTAAACAATTCTAATTCTACTTTAAGCAATAAAAAATATAGAAATATTAATACAAAATCTTCATCTCCAGTTCAAAAGAAAAAAATAGAAGGAATTCAAATAAAAAATTTCAATACAGCTTTAAAATTTTCACAAACAATTTCTCCAAAATATGAAATTAATACAACAACAATCCAAAATAAAAGAAAAAAAATAATAAAATATATCAAACCAGAAAGTTCAAGAATAATAAACAAAAAGAAATTTATTTAATTAATATTATTTTTTACATAACTTACTATATTTTATATATATCGCAAAAAATTAATAATATTTTTTACTTAAAAGAAAAAATTTAATAATTAAAAAAAAAACTTTAAAAAAAATGTTAAAAAGTAAAAAATTTTGGTCATTTGAAATATGTGATAAATTTGAAATAACAGAAGAAATGATAAGTAAATTTAAATCAAAAGGAAAATTTTATGAAGATGGAATGTATTTTTATGAACAAATAGGTTCAGCTGCTCATCCTTCAATAAAACAAACACAAGGATTAGCTCCAACAGTTATATCATTTCAAAATATATTAGTTGATATAAATACTTTAAAAATATTATTTATATTATTACCTTTATCAAAAGTAAATACTTTAAGATTTTCTTCTAATAGATTTAATTTAACAAATTTAGAATTTTTAATTGATTCTTTATTAAATAAACCAAATAATATTACTAATTTTTATTTTGAATGGAATGATAAAGTTAATATTGATGGAATTGAATATTTTTTTGATGATATTAAAAATGCTGTTGATGAAAAATTAATTGAAGATTTAAAAAAAAGTCAAGAATTAATAATTTCTTTAGTTATTCAAAATCCAAATAAATTAGAATTATTATGTTTAAGATGTGATAATATTGGAGATGAAAATGCCATTAAAATTTTTGAAGGATTAAAAAATCCAAAATCAATTTTAAAAAATTTAAATTTATATGGAAATAAATTAACTAATGAATGTATTAAATCTTTTAGTGAAATTTTATCAGTAAATAAAACTTTAGAAGAAATTAATTTTGGTAAAAATAATTTAACTAATGATTGTTTAAAATTAATAAAAGATAATTATGGATTATTTCCTATGACACAAGAAGAAGTTGAAGAATATAATAAAATTGCGAAAGAAAGACAAGATATTATAAAAAAAAATGAAAAATTAAAAGCTTCTAAAAAACCTGAATTAGAAGTTCCATTTTTAGAAGAAATGAAAGAAATTGATGGAACTTTTTATAAATTTAAAAATAATACTTTAAGAGTAATTAATATATTTCAAAATAATTTCAATGGAGAATCTTTTGAAGGTGTTAAAGAACTTTTAGATAGTAATCCTGATTTATGTATGACAATTGATTATAAAATTTATAATGAAGAACAAAGAAACATTTTTACAGATTCTGAAAAAGGAAATTATTATACTAGAGTATATTTATTAAAATAAAATATTATTTTTTTAAAATAAAACCAAAAAAAAAAAATAAAAAAAATTCAATCTTTTTTTTAAAATGTTAAAGACAATAAGAAAAATTAAATAAAAAAAAATAAAATTTTCTTTACTTGTAGCAAACGATTAAATTATATAAATCTTCCATAGAATAATCACCATCATTATTTCTAGTTAATTCCCCAACTAAAGTAATAACTTCTTGAGTAGATAAATAAAGTCCAAATTTTTTAAATCCTTCTAAAATAGTATCACTAGAAACCCAACCTTTACCTTGTGGATCTAAAGTTCTTAAAATTTCAATTAAATAACTTTCTAAACTATTGAAATTATTTCCTGAAGTTCTAATTCTTTCAATAACTTCACTACAATCAGCATCTCTAAATATTTCTGCATTATCTCTCATATATTTTCTAGTATATTCATCACATTCCATTAATCTAAAAGTATATTTATTTAAATATATTGTATTTCCTACTAAAAGATCTTTTTCAGAATAATAATTATTTGTATAAGGGTTTTTCCATCTTTTTCTTTCTAAAAATTTACCTCCAACTCTTCCTGAATTTCTTTCACAAATTTCATATATTTGAATTGATTCATCTTTTACATAATATGATAAAATAAATCTTCTTTCTTCATCAGAAGGAACTGATGAAATTAATTTAGCATTATATCTTAAAATATGTTTATCTCTTTTAAATTTATCTGTATAATATTCATGAATTTTTCCTGCAGGATTTAAATAAAAGACACTTAATAAAGAATCTTCTTCTGAACCAAAACCATTATGAGAAGGAATTGGATGAATTACTCTTTGAGGAGGATTTCTTTTTACTTTAATTGGAACCATATCAATACCAAGACTATAAATTTATTATTATTATTATATAATATTGTTCTTACTTTTCTTTATACCATTTTTTTGTAAATTCATCACAATCTATTAATCTACATGGTCTATTATATATATAAACATAATTTCCTAAAATTAAATCTTTTGGAGTATAATATTCATCTTCTTTTGTTAATAAACCTGGACAATATGTAAATTGAGGTTTTTTTGGTAATTTCATTTTATGTAATAAAAGAGGAAAAGGATCTTTTCCACTATTATTTATTTTTATTTCTCTAACTTCAATCTATAATTAAAATAATATTATATTATTACTTTTCCATCAGCTAAGAAATAATTCATTTTATATCTCTTTTCTTCTTTATCATATTGATTATCAAACCAAGAAATATCAAAATTTAAAACTTTTCTATCATTTTCTAAAAATTGTTTTAATCCGCCATTAGGATGACCTCCTTTTAAACCTACTTCAATATATTCTTTAATTTCTGCAATATTTTTTTTATTTTGCTCAAAATCAACATTTTTAAATTTATCAGGTTCAAAAATAACTTCAGGAATTTCTTCAGGAGGACTTAATTTAATTCCTAATTTACTAAAATATTTTTGAGTAAAATCATCACAATTACAAATTCTAAATTTTTTTCCAAATAAAAATATTTCTTTTCTTAAATTAAAATCTCTCCATGTAATATAAACATCTTTTTGTCCTTCTTTTTGACATCTTTGTCTTTTAATAAAATAACCTTGCATAAAACCAGAATTTTCTTCTCTAATTTCATCAATATGCATTGTATCATCATCTAAATAATAAAATATATTGCATTTTCTAACTCTATAATTTTCATAAGCACTTTCAACAACATGTTCAGTAAAATATCCTGTAAATTTTAATACATTTTTATCATATTTTATCCATTGAGGTAATCTTTTTGGAAAATTTAAATTATACATTGTTTTATTTCCAAATTCATTAGCTGAAACAATTCTATTTCTTTTATTCATATTTCCTAATCCTCCTAATGATGTTGTCCAATTATTTAATGTTTTTATTGCCATTTTATCTATTGGTTCTAATTTAGTGTTTTTTTCTATATAATATTATTAATTATTATATTACCTAAATCTACGTTTTGACTTACTACCCAATATTGAGTTTTATTGTAATTTGTTTTATTTGGATTGTATTTATTTCCTATTTCTATGTCAGGAAGTAATTCTAAAGGTTTTTTTGTTGCTGACATTTTTTATTATTTTTATTTTAATTTTAGATTTTTATATATGTTTTAAATTTTTTTTCTTTTCTGTTATTTTATTTAATGTTAATATTGTATAAATAATAAATCTTTTATATATTTTGAATTTGATTTATGATTTTAATAATGGTTTTTATTGGTATTTCTTTTATAAAAATAATTTCAAATTGATGATTATAATATTTTTCATATAGAATAAGTTATCTTTAATTTAATTAATTTTCAAATAATAAATTACATACAAAAATATTGTTTTTAATATAAAAAAAAATAAATTATAACTTCCTCACATCTAAAAAATAAAAAAAAATGAACAATAAAAACAATAGTAAAGACAATGGTTTTACTTCTATATTATATGCAATTGGTACAAAGCCATTACAAAATTGGGATTTTTCTGTAAAAAATGGTCATATAAAAAGAATATTAGATCCAGATATTCAAAGTCCAAGTATAGAAATAATAGGAGCAAATGTAGATTCAAATTATATATATACTCCACAAGATCCAAAAAAATCATTAGGAATAAAAATGCATACAATAGTATTATTAATAAAAAATTTACAAAAATATTTTGAATTTTCAGTTACAATAATAGATGATAAAAAAATAGAAAGAATATTTAAAGCTTCAAATTTTCAAACTTTAACAAGAGTAAAAGGTAATTTTTGTTCTCTTCCTATGAAATTAGAAGATGGTTGGAATCAAGTTCATATTTGTTTAGATGATTTTTGTAAAAAAGCTTTTGGAAGTAATTATAAAGAAACTAAAAAAGTTCAAATTCATGCAAATTGTAGAATTAGAAGAATTTATTTTACTGATTTTCCTGTTAATTATAGAAGAATTCCTCCTGAATATAAAGTATTTGCTGCTGTTGAAGAAGATACTAGTGATAAATCACCTAAAGAAGTTATTGAAGAAGATCAAGAAAATTTATAAAATAAATAAATAATGTATTTTCTTTTATTTTTTTTATTATTTATTTTTCTTGGAATATTTTTATTTTTTTATTATATGAAAAAAATTTTGTTAGATTTGATATTATTTTATTTATAAATATAATAACTTACAGTAAATAAAATTATTTAACAATTGAAAAAAAGAATTTTTTGATAAACTTTAAGATTAATTCTATTAAAAAATATATTTTTTATTATTAAAAATTATTAATTAACACAATTCAATTTTTATTAATTTGATTATAAATATTAGTATTTATCATTAATATTATTAACACTAATACTTAATTAATTTTACATTATATTACAAGAACAATTACATGTACATTTATCTTTAACATAATTTTCAGTAACATGATAACTATTTAATGAATTATATTTTTTAAAAGATTCAATTCTATCAACTTCCACTAAAGGTTTATTTTTATCAATCTCATCAATAAAAGTAATTTTGTGTTTTCTTTTTTTATTTATAGGAATTCCATTTGCATCTAATCTTTCTCCATTAGTTATTTTTTTTGAAGGCTCAAATTCATTAATTGTTTCATTTAATGCCTCATTTAATAAAATCTTTTTTTTAATTATAGTTTTATTATAATGTTCATCATTTTTTTTTAATTGGATTTTTAAAAGAGAACTGGTCTTATTTAAATTTGAATTTGTTATATCAACTGTTGTATTTTCTTCTTTTTGATTAAAATAGTTATTATTTAAATTTAGGATTTGTATATGAATCGATTTTATCAAATCTGTACTCATTTTTTTATTTTAATTTATAAAACAATAATTTAATACTATTTTAAAATACTTAATTTATACAAAATAAACATAATATAAATATCTATTTAAAAATTACAATTAATATATTTAACCATTACTTTTCAATTTGAAATTACATAAACCAATTTTTTCTCATAAAATTAAATCTCATTTTAATAATAATTTTATGATTAATTTTTTATTTATTATATAAATGAAATAAAATATTTTGAATCTAATTATATATTAAATTTTTAGCCTATAATACAATCATATCTTATTTTATCAAATTCAAAATCATATATATAAACAATATTTACAAAGGAAAAAATATTAAACCTCAATCATAAAAAAATAAAAAAGAAAATCATTTCTAAGGTAAATTAAGAATTCTAAAAGGAATAGTATCAAGTTTTAAATTCATTTCTCCTTGAATTAATAAAGAATCATCTTCTTTAACTAAAAGAATTGATCCATTAGTACTTCCAATATCTTTATAATAAAATTTATGATTTTCTTTAGAAAATTCAATAGAAGAATGATATTTTGAAACTGATTCTCTTGGAATAATAACTTTACAATTTGTTCTTCCAATTGAAATAGGTGCTTCATCTTCAGTAAAACTAAAAATTTCATTATCACAATTATCAACTTCAATATCAATTCCTTTTTTATTTCCTATTATTCTTGTTGAAATAGTAACAAAGACATTTCCAATTAATAAAAAATAATCTTTTTCATCATCAAAATAAACTATATTATTTATTTCATAATAAATAATTGCTGAATCATGAATAACATGTATATAAAAATCTTTTGTTTTTTTTTGATAATTTATATTAAAAATTCTTCCAGTTAAAGAATCATCATTTTGTTCTTTTTCTCCACTAAATTGAAAATTTATTATAAAATCAATATAAGGAATTCCTCTATAATCATTTACTATTTTTGTTCCAAAATAAGTTATACTATCATTTTTCTGTCTTAAACCATCTATCATTCCATTTACATTTATTACTATTTCTCTATTATAAAATAATTCTCCAGTTAATAAAAGTTTTGGTCCCAAAACTTTATTTTTTTCAGTTTTATCAACTTGAACTATTTGAAGAGGAAAATTTGAAAATGAAATTAATGAATTTACTTTTTTATATGTTTCTTTCTTACTTAATTTTGAACTTATATTATCATTGTCATTACATATAATTCCATTACCTAGAAATCTTGGAGATATAATAATATTATGTTTTGTTGATGAAGAACTTTGAACTAAAAAAGGATTAAATGGGATTTTCTTTTCTTTTTTAGATTTTATTGTATCTTTTTGTTCTATTTGAGTTGTATTTGTATTTACTACTTCATCTTGATAATTTGCTTTTTTACAACAATTAAAACAATAAAATATATTTTCCATTCTTTTAATATTAATTATTTATATTTTTTTTATGCATCAAATATTTTTTTTTATCTTATAATTCCTAATTTATATTAAAATCTTATGAATGAATAACTTATTAAAAAAAATATATTTTAAAGATTGAAAAAGGAAAAATAAAAATTGAATTGAATATATTACAAATAAAATTATTAAAAAAATTACATAGTTATTTTGGCTTTTGAAAAAATAACTTGAAGAAATATATTTAATTTTATAAAAATTCGATTAACAATTTTCTCAGTTAGATTAGTTTAAAAAAATCCAGAAATAGATTATTCTTATTTAAAAAAATTATTTTTTTTATGAAAGTTATCTAATAATAATAAATTAAACAAAAATCTTAAAATATAATTCCTTTAATTTTTTTCCTAAAAAATAAAAAAAATTATAAATACTTTAATGAATAGCTAATTATATAGTTTTAAATATATTAAAAAATGTCAAAATATTCTTATCCTTTATTTTTTGAAAATGAAAAAAAATTAATAGGAAAGAACAATGATTTAATTAAATTTAATAAATGTGAGATAGGAAAAGAAGATGATAAAATAAAATTAATAGAACTAATTGACTCAAAAACAAGAAAATACACAGGTAAACCATATGATGAAGAAACATCAAAATATATTTATTTAAGATTTAATGAAAGTACAAATTATTTTGAAGCATATCCTGCAGAAAAATGGTATCTTTTTAAAAAAGATATGCCAAATTATACTGGAATATCAATTGAAGAATATGAAAAAAAATCTAAACAATCAGATAATATAATGAGTATTTTAAAAAATAAAGGAAATCAACAAGTAAAAAAAACAAGAAAAAGAAAAAATAATCCTAATAGAAATTTTTTAGAAGATAATTTAATTGAAGAAGAAGATGAAAATAATAATAATAATGATTCTGATGAAGATGATAAAAAAAAAAAACAAAATTTAGAAGACTCTCATTCTTCAGAAGATGATCCAAATTTAAAAGAATTAGATTCAGATATTGAAGAGAAATATAAAGATAAAAAAGAAAATCAAAAAAAAGAAAATAATGAAAATGATAATTTAAATAATGATAATAATTCTAATTCTTATGATTTAAGTGATGATGATGATAAAGAAAATTTATCTATTGAAAATGAAGATAGTATAATTGATGAAGAAGATTTAGATAAACAATTGTTAGGAAAAAAAACTCAAAGACGTGATAATAATTCTATGAAAATTGAAAAAATGACTGAATGTTTAAATAATATGCTTTCAAAAAATAAAAATATGACTTATGAAAAAATTGCAAGAGAAATAAAAAAAGAATTTTCCTCAGATGATATAGAATTATATTTACAAGATATATTAAATAATAATACATCAATGTATAAAGATGGAGAAGAAACATATTATTTCAAAAAATGAAAAAAAAAAAAACAATTTAAATTATAAAATCTAAAATTATTTAAATTATATAAAACCCCAAATAAAAAATAAAATTCAAAAAAAAAAAAAAAAAATTTAAAAAAATGTTCAACCAAAAAAATAAATTATACCACGAAGGATTAATAGAAGATGATTACATAATAGAAAAAGAGACAGTATTAGGAGAAGGAGCATCTGCAATAGTAAGAAAAGGAATAAAAAGAGATTCAGGAGAATCATATGCAATAAAAATAATAGATAAATCTCAAATGGGAGAAACAGAATTAGAATCATTATATAATGAATTAAAAGTAATGTCATTAATAGATCATCCAAATATAGTAAGAGTATATGAATATTATGAATGTCACGGAGTAGTTTTTATAGTAATGGAATTAATGAATGGAGGAGAATTATTTGATAAAATAGTAGAATATGAACATTATACAGAAAAACAAGCAATAGAATCTTTTATTCCTATTGTTGACGCTGTAAGATATTGTCATAAATTAGGTATAGTTCATAGAGATTTAAAACCAGAAAATTTATTATATTCTTCAAATGAAGAAAATGCAATGATTAAAGTAAGCGATTTTGGATTTGCTAAATTTTTAATTCCAAAAGCACAAGAACAATTATTTACTGCTTGTGGAACTCCTTCTTATGTTGCTCCTGAAATAATTGAAAGTAAAGGTTATGATTATAAAGTTGATTGTTGGTCTCTTGGTGTTATATTATATGTTATGTTATGTGGTTTTCCTCCTTTTTATGCTGATGATAATAATACTTTATTTAATTTAATTAAAAATGCTGAATTTGAATTTCATAGTCCTTATTGGGATAATGTTAGTGATAATGCTAAAGATTTAATTAAAAAATTATTAGTTGTTCAACCTGATAAAAGATTAAGTACTGAAGAAATTTTAAAACATCCTTGGATTACTCAAAATGCTGATTCTAAAAATATTTTACCTTTCAAAGAAGATTACATTGAATATAAAAAACAAAATAAATTTAAAAATGCTATTATGGCCAGTTTGATTGTTAATTTGTGGAAAAGAATTACTTTTAATAAGTAATGTTTTATTTATTTTAGTTTTTTATTTTTTTTATTTTTTTATTTTATTTTTTAATTATATTTATTTCCTTGGAGAATAATTTAGGAAATTTTTAGGTATTTTTAAATAAAAATTACTATTAAAAAAAAATTTTATTTTTTAATTTATTTTTTTTTATTTTAAAAAAAGTTATTTTACATTTAAAAAAATAAAACAATATTTTTCCTTTTTTTTTATTATATTATTTTCCTAATGTTTCCTTTTATGTTTTTTAGGTTTTTCTTCTTCTTCTTCTTTTTTTTTAATTTCTTCTCCATTTTCATCAACATCTTCAAAAACATCTTTAATATCTTCAAATTTAATATCATCAGTGATTTCTAAAACTTTATCTTTTCCTTTTTTATCTTTTTTAAAATATTTTCTCATTTTATAAGCATCTTCTTTATCAGCATAATATTCTTTTTCAATTCCAACAACATCAAAACCAAGAGTTTTATGATATAAATGTAAAGCAGGTCTATTAGTAATTCTAACATGTAAAGAAACAAAATCAGCATCATAATATTCAACCATCATATTTAAAGCATGAGACATTAATTTTGAAGCAAGACCTAATCTTCTATAAGTTCTTAATATTGATATTGATGTTATATGACCTTGAATAATATTTTGTTCTACTTCTTCATCTTCTAATTTTGCTAATACATATCCTACTATTTTACCATTGTGCTCCTCTGCTACGTGAAGAAGACATGGCCATGATAAATAATGATATATATAATATTTAAATTGGTAATTTTCAGGAAGACATAATAAATTTGTCTGCTGCATTAAAAGAAGATCTTCTACTGTCGCACGACGGATGCTTACCATTTTTTCTTTTTTTAAATGATTGAAATTTTTTTATTTTTTTAAATTAATTATATTAATTTATTATTTAATTTAATTTATTTTATCTTATATATAAATTATTATTATTGTTCATTCTTATGAGATGGAAAACAGTTTTTACATAAAGGAATTTTACAATAGGAACATTCATATATTGTTTTTGAAAAATTATTATTTTTGAATTTTATGATTTTTATTCCAATTTTTATATTCTTTTTTTTCTTAATTTTTTTGAATAATGAATTTGAAAATTAGATGAATCTTCTATTTCATTTTTGTTTTTTTTAAAATTATTTATTGTTAATTTATTGCGATTTTGAAAATAATTCTCTATCATATTATTCCTAAAATAAAGCACGTTAGATTGAATATTTTTTTTCTAATTCAAAAAATAGAGGCATTTAATATACATATATCAAGTAAATAGTAAAATAGAGATTTCCACCATTTATAAACTTTTCTATTTTGTTGAATATATAGAAATAATTTGATCAACCATATCATCTCCACTTTTTGTAGAATTATAAGCATAAATCATTTCTGAATTTTTTTTTTATTTCCTCTACTTGTTATTTCTTTATTTTATTAAAATATTTATTTGAACAAATATATATAGTTCTTTTATCTTTAAAAGTATAAAATTAATATTATTATAAACTTCCTTATATATTTCTCCTTTTTTAATTTTAAATTTGAAAAAGAATTAAAATTTTCAAGTAGGAAAAAAGGTACCTTCAAATTTTATTCCTTTATCAATTAAAGTTTTTAAATGTTCTTTATTAGCAAAAAAAGAATCAAAATAGAAATGAACTTGATAAGGTAAATTTAAATGTATAAAATTAATTCTTTTTATTTGATTATTGAAAATCTTCTTCTGTATATAATAATAATTTATGAGTATATCCTGTAAATGAATTAAAAACACTAAAAAATTTAATTCCCCATTTTCTTCTTTTTATATATTGTTTAAAAAATATTTTCCTTGAAATGAACACATACATTCATCTACTGTTAAATATTCTTCTAATTTTTTATTTTCTTTATATTTATATTCAAATATTCTATAAATTCTTCTACAAGTTGTATTTGTTTTTTTATAAATAGTATTTTTTGACGATTTAATATTTTCGATAAATGAAACTATTTATTTATTAAAATAAATCTATAGATAATTTCATTATGAGATTGGAGTTTTTTCTATATCAAAATACCAATACATTTCTTTTTCTGGAAGATAAATAATAGAAAAATATATATTTATAAATATAAAATCTAATATTTCTTCTTTTGTAATTTCTTTATGATATGAATTATTTTTCCTCATATATTTATTCACAAATTATTGAAATTAAGTCTTCATAAAAATTTATAAAATAATTCTAATGTTTGAAAATTAGTATTAGTATAATTTATGTTTATTCTTTTATTTGGTAATAAATAATTTTGAATTGTTACCATCTCCTATTTCCATTTTTGTATTTTCTTTTTCTTTGATATGAATTTTTCTTCGTTATCAGAATTAGTATTATTATCATCACTTATTTCAATCTCATCATATAATTCTTCTTATGATTCTTCTAATTTATTCATTTATAATGAGAATTATGATTAATGAACATATTAAAATATATGATTGTTTTTTAAATTTTTTCCTTTTATTATTTTATAAAATATCAAATATCTCTATAGTATATATTCAATCAAAGTAGAAATAAGGGATTATTAATATTAAGTATTATTTATATTATTTTTTTCAAAATTCATAAAATTTTTATATAACAAAAAAACGATTATATAATAAATATTTATAATAAAAAAAATTTAATTATATACAATGAATAAAATATTAAAAAAATATCAATTAAAATCTTATTGACTATAATTTTTAAATATTGAAATTCAAATATAAAAATTG
>JAJJKW010001759.1:0-33781 GCA_023805745.1 Isotricha sp. YL-2021b | reverse complement strand
AATAATAATGATAAAATAAATGATGATGAAAATAATAATGATAAAATAAATGATGATGAAAATAATAATGATAAAATAAATGATGATGAAAATAATAATGATAAAATAAATGATGATGAAAATAATAATGATAAAATAAATAATGATGAAAATAATAATGACAAAATAAATGGTGATGAAAAAGAAGAAAACAATGATGAAAAATTTATAATTGAAAATCCTTTTAAAAAGAACAATGAAAAAGAAGACAATAAATCTAAAGATTATAATAATGAAAATACATTAATGAAACTTGAAACACCTGGAAAATTTATTAATACTGAAAAACAGGATAATAATGCTATTTTTTTAACTCCTCAAAATATTTTAGATAATAATAATAAAATAATTGATAACGAAAAAATAGAAAAATCTCCATTTAATCAAGGAAATAATAATGATATTAATGAAAATAAACTTGAAACTCCAAAAGGAATTTTTATTAATAACAAAAATGAAAGAACTAATCAAATTATTTCTTTTGAAAAAATAGACGAAAATAACAATGAAGAATTTTTTAAAACAGTTTTTGATGAGAAAAAAAAAAATGAAAATATAAATAAAAAAGAAGACATTGACAATAATAATTTTAATATGAATATAAAGAATATTACATCTCCTCTTAATTTTTTAAACAAAAATCAATTAAGTAATAATAATAAAGAATATCCAAACCAACCTATAATTATAAAACAAGATAAATCATCAAATTCTAATTCAGATGAAGAAAATGATGATATAAATAGAAAAATTTTAATTGATAATCAAAATACAGATGAAAATGATAAAGAAAAAAAATCTCAAAAATCAAATATTAATAATGAAAAAAATATTGATATTAACATAAGTGAAAATTCTTCTGAACGAAAAGATAAAAATAGTATAAATAAAAGTAATAGAGAAAAAAGAGATTATATTAATAATAATAATTCAATTTTTGATGATAATAACGAAAATAATTTAGAAAATAATAATTATATAGAAAAAAATGAAATTAATTCAAATAGAATACAAAATGAAAATAATAAAAAAGAAGATAAAATAGAACCAAATTTAATTGAAAATACTTCTCAAAAAAATGAAGAAGTTAAAGAATCAAACTCAATTAATGATATTAAAATAGAAGTTAAAAATCAAAAACTTGAAACAATAAATTCTAAGAGAGATTTAATAAGTGATGAAAATGAAAATAATAAAAATAAACAAAATTCTCCTTATATTGAAACAAGAAATGATAATATATTAATATCAGAAAAAATAAATGAAACAGAAGAAAGAAAATCTGAAAAAAAAATAAATAAAAATGAGAATAAAATATTTATATCTAAGATAAATGGAAATGAAAACCTGGAAAAATTAATTGATGATGATGAACAAATAAAAAAAAAACAAAAAAATCAAATTAGAGAATCTTTTTTAAAAGATAATAATTCTAAAATAAAAAAAAATGAAAACCCAGATAATAATATATCTTTAAATAAATCTTCTTCTCTCTTAAAAGAATCTAATAATAAAAATTTAATTGAAACAGAAAATTTAAATAATATTGATTTTAACAATGAAGATTTGAAAAAATCAAATGATAAAGAAATAAATTATCAAAATAATTTAATTCAAACAAGTATTATTCCAAATGAAGAAAAAAATAAAAATGAACTAATATTAACAAATAATCTTAATGAAGATAATATAATAAATCCAAATAATAATCAAAATAAAACAAATGATAGAATAAAGAATCCAAATAAAAAAATAGAAAAAATAAGCTGTATTTGTAGTGGAAATAAGGAAATAAATAAGAAAAAAGAAAAAAATAAAGATAAAAATAAAGAAACAGTTAATTCTTGTTGTTCAATAATATAATCAAACAAAAAATATTTTATAAATATTAATTTAAAAAATAACTTTTCCAATAAAAAATATAAGAGATAATATATAAATTCCAAAAAAAAATAAATTTTAATAAAATAATTTATTATTTTTAATATAAAAAAAAGGCTAAATCAAAAAAATGAATGTAGGAATAAAGGATTCCATTAGAGTAGATAATTTAACAATGACTAATATAACAGAAACTATTGTATTTAGATGTTTAAATTGTTTTACAATCCCAATAATTTCAATAGTTCAAAAAGATAATTTACCTTATTTAAAATATTCATGTGAATGTTCAAAATCAAAAGTAATTTCACTACAAGATTTTTTAGAAAAATTTACATTAATAAAATTAAATTCAATAATATGTAATATTTGTAATGGAGAAATTGGGGAAAATAATATAAAAAAGATAGATTATTGTTTAACATGTAAAAAAGGATATTGTGATAATTGTATTAAAAAGCATATTGAATCAAAACCAGGACATGATTATATGGATATTAATAATATTGATAATCATTGTCATATTCATTTTGATCATATAATTGAAGGTTGGTGTATAAATTGCCAAGTTAATATATGTAATTCTTGTAATGATTTTCATCGTGGACATAATATTAAAATAATTAAAAATGAAATTATTAATGATGATATATTAGATAATTATAATAAGAGTTTATCTAACATTTATGATTATTTTTATAAAAAAATGAAAGATGTTAAAAATAATATGTTAAAAAAAAGTAAAAATAATGAAGAGACAAATGAAATTAATAACTTATTCAAAAATCAGTTTAATATTAATGAGAAGTTAATTAAAATTGCACAATATTCAATTAATTCTTATATTTTATATCAAAACAAATTAATATATCCAATTATTAACAATATAAAAAATGCATGTAATTTTAATTTAGGAATTAGGTTTAATCAAGAAGGAACACTAAGTAATTATAGAAATTATTTAAACAAACTTTTCATAACAAAATATTCAAAAGAAGACGAAACTCCATCAATAAATCTTAATTCTGAAGACCTTGAATTTTTGTTGAAGTTGATTGAATTGACTTTAGAAGAAAGAGAAGAAACTTTAGAAGAATCTAAATTATATGACAATTATGTTCCAATAATAAATGATGAAACCCCAAAAAATACAAATATAGGATATTTAAAATGTATAAAAACTTTTAAAGTAAATAGTGCAAATATATTAGTTTCATTAATAATATTACATAATAAAAGAATTGCTTTAGGAAAAGGAAAAAACATATTTATTTGTGATGAAAATAATTTGAAAATTTTAATTACTATTAAAGGTCATGAACACGAGGTATTTGCTTTAACACAATTAAAAGAAGAAAAAAATAGATTAATTTCAGGAGATTTTAATGGTTATATTAAACTTTGGTTATTTAATGATAAATCATATCAATGTGTAGGAAATATAAAAACTGAATTAGATAATATGAGAGTAATAAAATTATTTAATTTAAATAAAAATGATATAGTTTGTTTAACAAAACAAAGTATAGAAATTTGGGAAAAAGAATTTCCATTTAATAAAAAAGCTAAAGTTATATCAAAAAATAAAAAAGAATATATGTCACTTATAGTAACTAAAAAAGATTTATTAATTACTGCATCAACACAAAAATTAAGATTATATGATAAAAATAATTTATCTGTATTAAAAGAAAATGAAATTAATTGTTCCTCATTAAATGGTTTAGTAGAAGTTAAAAATGATAGATTAGCAATAGGAGGTCCTTATAAAGTTTATATATTAAATACTTTAAATTTTCAATTTGAAAAAATAATAGTTCTTGATAATGTCTTAACTTCAATAACTTTATTATATGATAATACTTTATTAATTACTGAAAAAGATAATTGTATGAAACAATATGATTTTGATACTTGTATTTTATTAGGTTCTATTGAAAATGCTAATCCTGGTTTAACTATTATATGTTTACAAATAAATGAAAAAACTATTATATCTTCTAGTACAGAAGGTTGTAATATTTGGGAATATAAAAATTAAAATAATTCTTTAAAAAATATTTTTAAAAATAAATTATTTTATTATTTTAATATGGAAGAAATTAACCAATTAAGAAGTACTAATCCTGATGATTTAACTTTACAAAAAATAAGAGATTATATGTATTTTATTTATTTTTATTTTTAATTTTTTTATTTTCTATTTTTTTTAGTTGTCTTCTTAAATTACATTTAGTGGAATCTATAAAAGAAAAAAATTTTTTAGAAGCAAATTACGTTAGCAAAAAATTAGAAGAATTAAAAATTTATGAAAATAAAAAAATATATGAAGAAATAAAATTTGAACAAGAAAAAGAAAGAATAAAATTAGAATTAAAAATAGAAGAAAAAAGAGATAAAATTGAAGGAGAAAAAGCATTAAAAGAAGAGGCTTTTAAAAATAAATTAAAAAATTTAATAAGAAATTTTGATAAAAAACAAAAATTAGAATATGATAATTTTTTAGAAGGATTTAATTATACATATAAAAAGAAACCTAATTTTAATAAATTAACTTTACAATATAATCGAGAAATTGAAAAGTGTGTTAAAAAAAATGAATTTCTAAAAGCAAATGATTTAGCAAATGAATTAGAAATTAAAAAATATGGAATTTTATCAAAATATGAAAATGAAAGAAAAAAAAAATTAGAAGAAATGATTGAAAAAATTAATATTTTACATAAAAAAGAAAGAGAAGAATTTAATAAAAGAATACAAAAATTACGAGATGAATTTAATAAAAAACAAAATAAATCTTTTAAAAAACTTAATGATGATTTAAATAAAGAAATTGAAGAACTTAATAGATTTCAATTATTTGAACAAGAAAATATTAATGATATTATTAAAGATTCAATTAAAAAAAATGGAATTATTCTTTCTTCTGAAATGGGTAATTTAACTAAAAAATATATTGAAAATTTAAAAATAAAAAAAAAAGAAAACCAAAAAAATAATTTTTCAAATTATGATTCATAATTAATTTTTTAATATATTATATTTTTTTTAAAATTAAAAATGATGAATATTAATGATAATAATAAGTTTTTAATTGAAAATGTTTTAAGTACTTTTATTCCTTTTTTTTATAATGTTGAACAATTACAAACAAAAAATAAAAATGAACTAATTAATTCTTTAAATGAAATTTATTCTATTGTTTCAACTTTAACAATGACAAAAAAACAAAAAAAAAATTTTATGGGAAATAATTCAACAATTAAATTAGAAGAAAAAAAGTTTTTATATAAAACTTATCTTTCATCAAGTGACACAAATAATAATTATAATAAAAAAATATTTTATGATAATTCAATGCAAATTTTTTCTATAACTCCTCAAATGTTAAGAGGATTTATTATTTTAATTAAGGAAGAAATTTCTGAAAATAAATTTGTTCTTATAAATAAATTATCAAATGTTAAAACAATTAGAATTAATGAAGTTAAAAATTTTCCTTTTAAAAATTTATTTATTTTATTAGAATTTATTATTTTTCACTTTTGTAATAATATTGAAAAAATAATTTTCGAAAAAATAATTTCTTCAAGAACAGATCAAGTTGAAACTATAATTAAAAATGGAATTTATTTACATTTTATAAATAAAAAAAAATGTATTAAGAGTATAAAAACAATTAATAAATTAGATTTTATTAATGAAAATTCTGTCTTTAAAATTTTATATGAATATATAAATAATAATGAAATAGAGGATATTAAAATGAATCAAATAAGTATTACAAGAATTAATTTAATAGATATTTTATTAAAAAAAACAAATTTAACAAAAATTAAAATGAATAAAATATTAATTGATCAGACTAATATTTTAGAACAACTTCTACAAATCCTAAAACAAAATAATTTAATAAAAATAGAAATAAATAAATTTTTATCTATACCTATTAATTTAATTAATGAATTAATATCTACTTTAAAAAAAAAAAATAATTTAGAATATATAAAATTATCAGCTGATAATATAGAAAATATTCGGATAATGAATTTAATTCATCAAAAAATAAATAAAAAAATAAAAACATTTTATTTAAAAATAAATGAAGAAATAAATGAATTAATATTAACAAATGAATTGATTAATATAAATAACAACGAATCAGAATTAATTAAAAATCCATTAAAGGATTTTTCTTTTTTATGTAATAAAATAATTTTTAAAGATGAAAATTCACATTTTTTTTATTATATACCAATGAATTTAAAATTACTAACTTTAGGAAAAGTAGATCATACTGCAATTAGAAAATTAAATAATGCAATAATTAATAATAAATTTTTACCAAATTTAACAGAATTAAAATTATATTTTATTTTAGAACCTGCTGAAGAAGTTGAAGAATCAATTCCATATTTACTTTCACTTTTGAAAAATGGAAAAATGTTAAAAAGTCTTCTTTTAAAAAATTATAATATAAAATGCAGAAATTTAATTAATGAAGATATTATTAAAGCTATTTCTAAAAATGAAAATTTAAGAAGTTTTAAAATTAGAACTGTTCCTCCATATACAACTCAAATTTTAAATACTAAATTTTATTATTATGATTTACCTGATTATTTACTTAATTCAATTTTATTTGTTATTAAAAATAATAATTCTTTAAAGAAATTATATAAAAAACAAGTAATTCTTTCAAAGATATTCCAATTTTTTAAAATAAAAAAAGAAAAAGAAATAGAAATATCCTTTATTTAATAAAAAAATAAATAAAATTAAATATGAAAAAGAATTTAATTTTAAAAAAATTATAAATTTAAATATTAAAAAATCTAAATTTAATTAATTAAATATAAATAAATTAATAACTGAAATATCAAAATATAAAAAATAAAAAAATGGAAGAGCAAAAAACTCAAAATCAGGATTTTTTTTCTCAAACTCAAACAGAAGAAAAAGAATCAATATTATTTAGAAATATAGATGCAAATGTAGATCCATTTTCGATAGAATTAGAAAAACACATTCAAAAATTACCAAATACATTAAAATTTATAGAAAAATATGTTTATTTTACATTTTTACCTCATTTAGATAATGCAATAGATGATTTAGAAAAAATAAAAGAAACTCCAAATTTTGATGAAAATATAGTTTTTGTTCGTCCAATGACAATAAAAAAATTACAAGATAAAAAAATAACATGTATAGATTTACTACAAAATCACAATATAAAACATTCAAAAATGAATAAATTTATATTTGGAACATTTAAAGGAGAAATATGTATATTTGATATGGATAATGATAAAATAATGTCAGAAACTCAAGTTTCAACTTCAAATAATAGAGTAGAATGTATTGCAACTTCTTCAACAAAATATTTTGATACATATATTACAAGAATTGTAGTTAATTGTAGAAGTGAAGTTTTTATATATGTTTATGCTTATAATCATTCTTTTAGTCAAATGAATTTAGAATGTATTATTAATACTGTTAATCCTGAAGTTTCTGATCCTATTGTTAATGAAAATATGAGTTTAAGTTTATTAATTAATAATATTAAATTATCTAAAGATGGTTTCTTTTTAAGTGCTATTGATTATGAAGGTGGAGTTAGATTATATAAATTTAATGATTTACCTTTAACTCAAAGTAATACTTCTAATATTCAAAAAGAAATTGAAGAAAAAAAAGAAGAAAAAAAAGATGATAAAAAAGATGATAAAAAAAAAGGAGATAATACAAATGCAAATGTTAATAATAAATTTACTTTTATTAATAGAATTGTTAGTAATGAAAATGAGAATTTTACTATTTTACCTACAGAAGCTGTTTCTAATGAAAATGCAAGTGATAAAAAGAAAAATAATAATAAAAAAGATGATAAGAAAAAAGATGATAAAAAAGATGCAAAAAAAGGAAAAAATGAAAAAGATAAAAATAATAATGAGCCTGAAAAAATAGATGAAACATTATATAATATAAAAACAGAAATTGATGAAGAAAAAGGTGATTTATCATTATATCAAAAATATGATAAAAATCATCCATTTACACATTTTATTCAAAAAAAATATATTTCAGAAGATAAAAATGCATCAGGATATTCTTCAACAACAATAACAATAGGAATTTATATTGCATTTTCAAATTCAACTTGTTTTAAATATGTTTCATTTTATCCTTATTTAACAGATAAAATGAAAGCAATATTTAAAGTTCAAAAAGTAAAAACAGGAATAGCATTAAGTATAGAAGATACAATGAATTTAAATTCATCAATGCAGAAAAAAGAAAGAGATTATTTAAATTATATTAGAACAATATTAAATCCTAAAAATCAAAGTAATTTATTAATAAATAATGAAAATCAAGAAAAAAAAGAATTAGAAACAAAAGAAAAAGAAGATAAAAATAAAAAAGATGACAAAAATAAAAAAGATGATAAAAAAGATAATAAAAAAGGTAAAAATGATAAAAAAGAAGAGCCAGAAAAACCAAAAGAAAAACCTTTAGTAAATCCAATGTCTCCAATAGATTTATTTGATATAACAAAAAATGAAATGTCATTTACAACATTATTTAATATATCAACAATGTCAGGACAAACTTATATAAATAAAGAAAATAATTTATTAGCATTAGGAATGATTGATGGAGGAATTTTAGTTTGGGATTGTGAATTACATACAGATAAATTTTTATTACAAAAAAATTCAAGATTTGAAATAACTTCTATTTCAATTAGTGAAAATTATTTAACTTGTGGAACTACTGTTGGTCAAATTTATATTTATGAATTAATTCATGGAAAAGAATTATTTCATTGTATGCATAATCCTTATGAATCTTTACCTATTCAATTAGTTTTACCTGTTTTTCCTTATATTGTTTTTTCTTTCGATTCTATGGATAAAATTTGTGTTTATAATTCTAAAGAACAAAAAAAAATTGGAAAATTATTATTAAATACTGAAACTGATAAAACTAATTATAAAATTTCTTATAGTAATAAATATTTAGTGGAATATAATAAAGATTATATTTTTATTATTTGTGAAAAAAGTGATGTTTTTTATCCTAAAAAAAGTTTATTGGATTTAATTAATTTTCAAGATATTAGAACTGAATTTTTAAGACATAAACCTAATTCTCCTATTACAGATTTTTTTAATATTATGCAAATTGAAAGTAATCCAAAACCAAAACCAATTGAAGAAGATAATAAATTATTAACTACTTCTAATTTGAATGAAGAAATGAAAAATGAAAAAGAAGAAGAAAAGAAAGAAGAAAAAAATAAAAAAAATGATAAAAATAAAAAAGAAGATAAAAAAGATGATAAAAATAAAAAAAATGATAAAAAAAAAGGAAAAAATGAACCAGAAGAAGAAGAACCAAAAATAGAAGGACCAGAACCAATAACAAAAATAGAATTAAAAGATAGAGTAATAGTAATATATAGAATAAGAGATGTATTATTTAAATGTTATCCTAATTTAGTATTTTCATATAAGAAAGGATTATCATTAAAGAAAATATTACAAAAATATAATAGTGATGAATTTCCAACTTTTGATAAAATGTCATATGAATTTTCTTCAAATAATAATAATAATAATAGAAAAAATATAAGTGAATTATCTAATAATTTAAGATCTTCTCCCAAAAATTTAATGGGTTCTCCAGATAGATTAAGTAATGATTATCAAGGAGATACTAATGAAAATACTATGAAATTAAAATTAAATTTAATGGGTATTTCTACTAATAATAATAATACTGAAAATCTTATTGAAGTTAAAAAAGAAAAAAATTCTACTCAACAAAAAGATGTTTTTTATCATGCTTTTAAAAATATTAGAGATAGATATCAATATAAAGAAATTAGAGATAATAATATTCAAAAAAGAAAAGATAATATTTTAAGGGATTTAAATAAGAAAAAAAATAAAAAATAAATTAGATTATTATTATTATTATTATTTTTTTTTATTTTTAAAAGTAAAAGTTTTATTTATTTTTCTTTTTTAATTGTTATAAAATCATTACAAAGATTTGAAAAAAGGAGAAAAAAAAAAATCATTTAAAATTAATGATTAAAAATGAAGAAGAAAAAGAAACAGAAACAGAAAAAAAAGAAAATATAAAAGAAAATCATATAAATGAAAAAGAAAATAAAAAGAAAAAGAAAAGTAAAAAAAGAAAAGGAAAATTTGATTTAAATGGAAGAACATTTCAATGTCAAATATGTAAAAAATCATATTTATCTTATCCAGCATTATATACACATAATAGAAATAAACATGATATAATTCCAATAACAGATAAACCAACAATATTTACTTCAAAAAAAAGTTCTTCAAATAAATATTGTTTTAAATATAATCAAAGTAACATACCTATTAATAATAATAATGATATTTCTAAAACTTTAAATTATATAATTAATTCTTTTCAAAAAATTACTGAAAAATATATTTTAAATAAAAATTCAAGATTTTATCAAAAAAGCTATCATTTTGATTATGACCCATTTATTATTATATTATCAAATAATTTTAAAAAAATCGAATTTAATTCTATTCCTGGAAAAGATAATAATATATATCAAGTAATTATAATATATTTAATTAGATTAATTAAAATAACAAATGATGAAGAATTTAAATATTTATTAATTAATGTTGCTTTTTTTTTAAGAGAATATTTAAATATGGTAGGTTGGGATTATAAAAATAATCAAATGAATTTTAAAAGAGAAAATATAAAAATTACAATTAATCAAGATTTTTGCTTAGATAATACTTGTGAAGAAATTCCAGAAATGATTGAAGATTTTGTTTCTGTATATATATTATTAATTGATGATTTAAAAAATAAACAAAAAGAAGTTGCTGATATATGCCAAAATTTTTTTTGTTGGTTATATATCAATCAACTTACTTCGTACAAATTAAAAAGAATAAATGATTAAATTTAAGCATTTATTTTATCTATATTTTGTAATATTTAGAAAATAATGTTAAATGTAAAAAAATTATATAATAAAAAATAAATATGAAAGGGAGATTTTATGATTAGTTAATTTTATTTTATAAATAAATAAATTTATAAATTTTATAATTTTATTAACTTCTTTTTTTAAATGAGTATGCCTTTAATAACAAAAAGATTAAATTCTTTAGATAAATATAAAGAATTCTTAGATTATAAATTTAAACCAGACTCAAAGAATTTTTCTTTTTCAAAATTAAGAAGACATATTTATTATAATGAAATAAAAAATGATTTTATTAATGATTTAGTAATTTATGGTTTTTCACCTTTTAGAGGACAAGTTTTTTCTGCTCAATGTAAAAATCCTATTATTCAAAAATTTGCAAATAAAAAATTTAATGATGGTTTAATTAATTATGTAAAAAGAAAAAATACAAATGCTTTAGAAAGAAATTATTCACTTTATTTAAATCAAAAAATTACAGAAATAAAAAATAAATATAAGTATAAAGAAAAAGAAGAAAAAAAATCTTCAACACCATTAAAAACAAATAAATATAATAAATTTTTTAAAGAATTAGGTAAAATAAGAAAAAGACAATTATTAGAAAAAAAAGAAGATTTAGAACATACTACTGAAAGTTTTTGTGATACATATAGTATTGTAAAAAATCCAATAAGTAGAAAAGATTCAAATATATTATCAACTAAAACAAGTGTTATAAATTCTATGAATTCTACTGCAAATATATCAAGTTCAATGAAAGATATGTCAATGTTAAATTTATATAATACTGCAAAAACTTTTAAAATTAATTTAAAAAAAATTAGAGAAGATCAAATTAAAGATAAACATAATAAAGCAAGTATACTTTTTAAATTCAGTAAATCTTATAAACAAAAAAAGAAAAATAAAAAACAACAAACTTTTATTACCAATCAGAAACAAAGTAGTATTAATCATAATAATAATAATATTAATATTTATGATAATGCTTCTCTTTTAAGTAAAAAAGAAATTATAGATTTATTGAAAAAAAAAATTGAAGATTCACCCACAAGTATTTTTGGAAAAGCTGTTAAAATTAAAAAACATATAAAAAATAATTCTACTCCTTCTTTTGTATAATATAATTTATATTTTTATTTTTATTTAGTGTATAATAATATCTTAATATTTAAAAAATGATTAACTAATTTATAAATCACATTTTATTTATAAATAAAACAAAAAACTTATTTTAAATTCTCAAATGGTGATAATAATTATTTTTTCTTCTTTTTAAACCCTTTATTAATTTCTTTAATATTATTAGATTTATATTTTTCAATTTTAATAGTATTTAAAATATAAACACTACTTGTATTAGCATTTTCTTCATCAAAATTAGTAGTGCTTTGGCATTTAATTTTATTTTTAAATTTAGTAAATTCATTATATTCTTTTAAATTTCTCAAATGAGGATTTTCTTTTAAAAAAGTAATAGATTCTTTATGTTTTTTAATCATAGGTAAATATTTATCTTTAATTGCTTGAATTTCTCTATTCATTAAATTTTCCATTCCAGCTAAATGGGTAATTAATTCAGGAAGAGTATTTTCATTTATTTCTGAATCATTTACTAAAGATTGAATTTCTTCTTCTGTTAAATTTATTTCATTACCATATGAATTTTTTGGTAATTCACTCTTATTTTTCTTAGCTCTTGATGAAACTATACTTGATAATGGTGGTCTATGAAATTTATTTAAAGGAATTACTTTATTAATATTAGTATTAGTATTATTATTTATATTATTAGTATTGTTATTATTATTAATATTAATATTATTATTAATATTAATATTATTATTATTATTTTGTTTTGGTTCTTTATTTATATTTACACTATTTGATGCTGTTGAATTTCCTCCATTCGATATTTTTTTATTTTCCTGATTTATTATATTTATATTATTTCCATTACTTTTTTTCTGATGATGAAAACTTTCTTTTTCTTGAATAGTTTTTTCTTTTTTTTCTTCATAACTCAAACCATTCATTCCATATTTATTAATTAAATCCATATAATTATAATTAAATCCATTCATTAAATTACAAGCACTTTTTCCATTACATTTATTATAATTTTCTTCTTGTCCAATTCCATAATTATGATCATTCAAATTATCATCATCTTTAATAATAATACTTCCCATATTATCAATGTTATCATTAATAACATTATCTAAATTATCATCTTCTCCATTTTCTTTATAAATAACACTATTACTTTCATTTTCTTGTTCTGAAAAATCATCTAAATCATTATTATTATTATTATTAAAATTACAATTATAATTATTATTATTATTATTATTATTATTATAATTACAATTATAATTATTATAATAATAATTATTATTATTATAACTATTATCATCACTATCATCTTCATCTTCACATTCACTAAAATCTGAATTATCAATTTGTAAATTTCCTTTAAATTTAAGATTAATTTTTTCTCTAAAATTTTCAATATCATTTAAAGAGTCTTTAATAAGATTTTCAAGAATATTATTTCCTTTATCATACATTTTTATAAATTTATGATTAATTAAATCTTTAGCAGAGGGTCTTTTAAGATGATCAAAAACAAGACATTTACAAACAAAATCATTAAATTCATTAGACCATAAATTAGGATAAGTTAATCCTTTTGGAGGATTAGTAATAATTTTTTTCATAACAAGAAAAGTTCTTATATTAGAATAAGGAGGATTTCCTTCTGCTAATTCAATACAAGTTATTCCTAAAGACCAAATATCACATTTATTATCATAATTATTTTGAGAAATTACTTCAGGACTCATCCAATATGGAGTTCCTATTTTACTTATTTTTTTACTATGAGAATGCATTAATTGAGCAGAAACTCCAAAATCACCTAATTTAATTAATCCTTTTTTTGTTATTAATATGTTTCCTGCTTTTATATCTCTATGTATTTTTTTCTGAGAATGTAAATATATTAATCCTTTTAATACCATTTTTATTATTTTTGATATTTGTTCTTCTGTTAATTTTTTCTTTGTTATATTCATTAAATCTAATATTGAGCCTCCTTCACAATATTCTATTATTATCCATATTTTATTGTTTTTTATATAGGAATTTTTATATTTTATTATATAAGGACTATTACATTGTTTTAAGACGTTAATTTCTTTTTTGTAATTTTCTATATTTGATTTTAATATTGTTGATATTTTTGCTGCAAATATTTCCTTTGTTTTTTTATTTTGTATTTTATATACACTTCCATAATTCCCTTCTCCTAATTTCTGAAGAATTAAATATTTTTGCTCCGGATCTTCGTTTTTTCCTGTTATAAAGTCATACATTTAATTAATGTTTATTTTTTAGTTTTATTTATGTATTTTTTATTTTTTTTTTTTAGTTTTTTTTTAAGGACTTTTAAAATAATCGAAGAAAAAAATTATTTTTAATTTAATTATATTTTATAAATTCTAATACATAATATTATTATATACATTATAAATAAAATTTCTAGAATAAAGCAATTTAACAAAAAAAAGAAATACGAGAAAACTTAATTTTGTATAAAAACAAAATAATAAAAAGAATATAAAAAAGTAAAATAATTAAGAAATTCATTATAATTTATTAAAATAATTGTCTATATAAATAAATAAAATGAAAGAAGAAAAAATGGAAATAAACGATGAAATAGATAATCGAATAAAAACTCCTCCTAGAAAGCTTAGAAGGCATAAATTTTCATTTGAATATATAAGTCCAATAATAAATCATTCATCAAATAATAGAGAACGTTCTCGTTCAAAATCAAATTCAAAAACTCCAAAAGAAAAAAAAATAATAATATCAAAGAAAAATATATTTCAAAGAGAAAAAGAAGAAAAAGAAAAAAAAATATCATCCTTTCAAATATCATTATCAGAAATTCAATTAAAAAATATAAATGAAAAAATAAATCAATTAAAGAATGATTTTAATATATTATTAGAATATGAAAAAACAATATTTAAAGACACAACATTAGATATAATGTTTATAATGGATATAACAGGATCAATGGGAATGTGGTTAAAAGAAGCAAAAGAAAATATAACAAATATAATAGATGAAATAATAGAAAATAATCCAGGTTCTCAAATAAGAATAAGTTTTGTAGGTTATAGAGATTTTACAGAGTTAAATGAATTAAAAGGACATTATGTTTCTTTAGATTTTACAAATAATGTTAATGATGTAAAAAAATTTATATCTGATATAGATTGTTATGGAGGAGGAGATGAACCAGAAGATGTTGTTGGAGCTTTTAATATTGCTTTAAAAATGAATTGGCTATCTAATGCTAAATATGCTGTTTTAGTTTGTGATGCTCCTTGTCATGGAAGAAAATATCATAAAATTACTTATGATAAATATAAAGATGGTGATCCTAAAGGATTAATTTTAGAAAATCTTATTAAAGATTTTAAAAATAAAAATATTACTCTTTATTGTATTGAAATTAATGATTCTACAAAAATTATGTTTAATATTATGAAAGATATTTATTCTGATGATAATAAATTTCATATTGAAAATCTGGGAAATTCTGTTAATAAATTTTCTTTTTTTGTTGCGTTTTCTGCTAGTTTAACTTTAACTAATGCTACTTATGATAAAATTAAATTTGAAGAAGTGATTGATAATTTTAGAAATCAAACTATTGAAATGATTGTTAAAAAATATTATTCTAATTATAATGATAATTTTAAAATCGATGATAATAAAGATAATATTATTGCTCAAATTGAAAATTTAAATTTAAATGAAAATGAACAAAAAATATTTGATTTTATTAATAGGTTAGATTCTCTTAATTTAAATAATAATAATGTTAAGAAAAATGGTAATAATAATTCGATTGATATTGAAAAAAATGATATTATTGATAATTATAATATACAAGTTAGTTTAAATTCTGAATTTTTTCAGAATTTTAGAGAAAAAGAATATAATGTTAATTTTTATTCTGTTCAATTATCTTCTAATTTAAATTTATTAATTAATTGGAATAAAGTATTATATCAAAAAAATTATTTTCAATCAACAATTAAATTTTTAGATTTATTTGAAATAGATGTTGTGGGAAAAACATATGATTTCGTAGCACAAGATAAAATAAGAAATATCTATTTTGATTGTTCAATTCCACAACAAATTAAATCAAAAGAATTTAATGATATAAATTTATTTATAGAAAGTTTTTTATTAAAATCTACAATTTGTTCTTATATTGTAGATTCATTTAATAAAAGAATTTTCGAAGAATATCCTTTATCAAAACAATTTATTAAATTTAAGAATTATTCTATTATTGAAATTTTAAAAAATTCAAATGAACATTTTCCATTGAATTATCTATTATGTTCAAATAATTTATCTTTTTCTTCTGAAGATATTGTTATTCCTTCTAAAAATATGTTAGATGCTTTTTCTCATTTTTCCTTTCAATTTTCAGAAGGAAATGTACTTATTACTAATTTATCAGTAAATGAAAAAAATAAATTAATTTCTAATTTTAATTTTTATAAAAATCAAAAAGATGATTATAAAAATATAATGAAATTTTTTATTTCTCATTATTGCAACGAAATATGTTATAAATTAAAATTAGTTAATCCTAAAAGAATAAAAAAAAAAATTGAAATTACTACAGATTTTTTTTTAAAAGATAAAACCACAGAAATTAAATTATGCGAATGTTGTAAAATTCCTATAATAGGTATAGGAAAATGTTGCAATGATTGTAATAAAATAATTTCAAATTCTCAAGTAAATTCTACTTGTGAAAAATGTGGAAATAATTTTTCTTTTTCTTTTTATTATTATAATATCAAAATGTTAAGTTTACCAACAAAATGTGAAAATTGTACTTTTCACTTTTAATGATTATCATATATATTATATTATTTTTTTTCTAAAAATATTCATAAATAAATTAATAATAAAAAAAATTATCAGTAAATTAATTTCTTATTTTAAATTAGTTTCTTAATAAATATAATACATTTAAGAATTTAATGAAGTAGAAATATAACCATTTTCACCATTAATTTTTTTTATTTGGTTTTCATAATAACTTTTGTTCATAAAAAAGAAAAAACTAACAATAATAGGAGTAATAAAAGAAGTTCCTTCAAAAAAACAAATCCATCCAATTTGAAATTTAGATAGCAATACTAAAAATGAAAAAACAGGTAAAATACAAGAAGAAACATATATAACAAGAATGAAACTAAAAATATATGTTAAAATAAAATGTTTTGATTGATAATCATCTCTAACTTGACTCCATATAAAAATTATATATGATTCTGAAAGAAATATTTGAAAAAAAAAATCAAAATCATATTCAAAAAAATTTCCTCCAAAAATATTCAAAATCAAAATAAAGTTATTTATTATTAATATTTTAAGCATAAAACTTTTTTGAGGTGAATCATTTTTTTGATTTAATTGAGCATATTCATCACTATCCATTTAAATTTAATAAATAAAAATAAAATAATTTAAATGTATATTAAAAAAATTCCTTTTACAGAAAGTATTGAAAGTCATTTAAATTCATCAAGTGATTCAGTTGGTGAAGATGATTCTTTTGATGATTTTAATTCAGAAAAAAAAGATTTTTTATCAATTGATGATATTAAATTTAAACATAAAAGATATGAAAATTTTAGAAAAAAAATTATTATTAAAAAAAAAGAATTAGAAGATGATAAAACTGGAACAATGTGGAAAAGTTTATACTATACTTTTTTTAATAATCAAGTTAAAAATTCTATTACTATCAATGAATTGGAATTAAGATGTAAATTTTTGTTTAATATGGATAAAATTAATAATTTAAATAATGAAATTAAGAAAAAAAAAATTGAAACTTTAACAAATTTAGAACCTTTTATTCAATATTATAAAGAAAAAAAAGATGATAATTTTTTAATTTATATATTTTCAAAAGAAAAAAATGAAGAAGAAGAAGAAGAAAATAAAAAAGAAAAATCAAATAAATCACATTTTAAAATTAAATTTTCGAGGAATAACAACATTAAAATAGATAATAAAATAGAAAAAAGATTTTTAAGTATGGATAAAATATATTCTAAAAAAAAGAAAAGAATATATAATTCTTTATTTGAAATATATGGTTTTAAAGAAAATGAAGATTTAATTGAAGCAATAACTAGAGTAAATGAAAAATATAAAAATAATAAAAATAAAATATATCTTGATAATTTAAATAAAATTAATGAAGGAAAATATGCTTTTTCAAGGGAAGTACAATTAATAGATCAAACTTTTAGTTCAAATGAAAAAATGAAAAATGAAATTCACGGAATTATTAATGTTAATCATAATTCTAAATTTTTTGAAGAAAATATGGATAAAGATTTAATTAAAGAATTTAGTTGGAATCTTGAACCTCAAAATAGAATGTCTCGTCAAATAAATACTTTAAATAATAAAATTTTATCAAAAATTGATCCATCTTTTGAAATTATTATATAAGTTTTTAGACAATATTAATAAGTTTTTTATATATTAAATTAATTAAAAATAATTTTTTCAAACTTTTGAAAATTTATGTTGTATAAAAAATTTCATTAAAAATAAATGTTGATATCTTTATTAAATATTTCAAAAATATTTTTAAAACATTTAATCTATAATTAATATCTTTAAATTTATTAAATTTAAAATATTTTCCATCCCTCAATTTTCCAAACTCAACAAGAAAAAATAATAATATATAATATGAAATAAATTTATAATTATAAAGTATAAAAATGAACGATTCGCTTTTAGAAATAAATAACTTAAGTGACTTTAGTAGAGAATCCTTATTAACAGATTCATCATATAACGAAGATTTCAAAATATTAGAAAATATGGGATTTAATCATATAATGATAAAAAAAGTTTATGCCTTTTTAAAACCACAAAGTATAGAACAATCAATAAATTTTATGACAGAAGAAAATGGAATATATTATCATAATTTTTTCAAAGATTATAAACACAATAAAAACACATGTTATATATGTGGAAAATTACCTCAAAATCATTCAGATTATTTACCAGAAGAATTTACAGAAGAAGGTTCAAATGAAAATGAATTAAAAAAAAATAATGAAATAAAAGATTCTTCTATAAAATTAAGTAATTTTAATGGATTTATTTGTCCTATATGTGGAGATTCATTTGATTCAGATTCTCCTGAAATAATAAAATTTAATAAATGTAATGATACATATTGTTCTCATTGTTGGTTTAGCTATCTTCAAAGTAAAATTGATGAAGGATTTGGAAATATAAAATGTATGAATTATAAATGTAAAGAAAATTTAACCGAAGAATTTATAAAAAGAATAATAAAAGACAATAAAAAATTAATGGAAAAATTCAATAAATTTTCTTTAAAAATGGAAATATTAAATGATAAAAACAAAAAATTTTGTCCTCAAAAAAATTGTGATTCATATGCAGAAAAAAAAAATAATAATAAATATGTAATATGTAAAAATGGACATAAATTTTGTTTTAATTGTTTAAGAAATTGGCATGGAAACGAAGAATGTGAAAAAAAAGATGAAGAAGATTTTAAAATATGGAAAAAAGGAAAAATAATAAAACAATGTCCAAATTGTAAAATTTGGACAGAAAAAAATGAAGGATGTAATCATATGACATGTGCTGAATGTAAATATCAATGGTGTTGGTTATGTAATGGAAAATATGCTTATGGTCATTATACAAGTGGAAAATGTAATGGATTACAATTTTATAAACCTAAAAATGAAGAAGATATTATTAAAGTTCTTAATGAAAATAAAAATAAAATTAATAATCATAATATTTATCATGATTTATATCTTCCTCCTCAACGTCCTCAATGGAGAAATCCTACTAAAAATATTCTTTTTAAATATTATGATAGATATAATATTAATACTGATGATCCTCTTCAAAGATTTCATAATTATCCTAAATGTTTACAAATTTTATATTATTTCTTTTATTTTTTCATTACTTTTGAATTAGCTGGAATTGCTTGTGTTAATTATATTGATGACATTAGTTATGATTATTTCTTTGGACCTTTACCTTTTTTCTTTTGTGTTTTGGTTATATTTTCTTTCTTTTTTTTCTTTATACAACATATTTATATTGCTATTTTAATTATGCTACCTGGATTTTTTTATTTTCCTTGGTTTAATAAAATTTGGACTACCTGGATTGTTTGTATTATTTTTACTGGAGATCTTTTAATTTAAAAAAAGATTTTCTTTTATTTTTTTATTTTTAGTTATTGTTTTAATATTTTTAAAAGTTTTTATTTGGATTTTTAAAAATTATTTTTTAAAAAAATTATTTATTTATATAATTATTATTTTTTTGGTTTTTTTTATGATTTTCATATATTATATATGTTAATAAGAATAAAAATTCTTGGATATTTTTTTTTTCTGGTAAATTGATTTCTATATAATAAATATTATTTAATTTAATAAATTGTTTTATTAATTTTATATCTACTTTTCTTTCTTCTTTTAAATCACTTTTTGTTCCTATTAAAAATAAAATTTTATTTAAATATAAATCTTTCTTAAAATAGTGTTTTATTTTTTCAAAGGATAAAATACTTGATAAATCAAAACAAAAAATAATTATATTAGAAATCTTGATGTATGATTCAGATAAACAACTAAATCTTTTATTCCCTGAAACTTCATATATATTTAATTTAATTTTAAAATATTTTTTATTAATAATTTTTTTTATCACATACCTATAAACATTTATTGCAATAGTAGGAACATATTCTTTTATAAAAATATTATCAATAATTAATTTAATTAAAGAAGTTTTTCCTACTTTTTCATCTCCTAAAAAGCAAACATTATATTCTTCCATAAATAATAATATGTAAAAAATTATATTATATTTTTTATTTTATATTAATAAAAATTATTATTATAATAAAAGTTATTATAATCATTATATAAATCTTTTTTATGGCTTCGATATATTTTACCAAGAGAATTACCTCTAAAATCTTCATTCGAATTATAATTAAAATTTCCGTTACTTAAAGAATTTCTACTATCATGAAATTCTAATAATTTAATATTATTATTTTGTTGAATATCATCATCATAAATTGAATTAATTTTTTTACTCTGTTTAGATGAAAAATTAATAATCTTAGGTCTTTTAAATTTAATATGATGTTCTTTTCTTATTTTATTCATTAATTGATTTTGTCTTTTTAAAAACATTGATTGAGCAGTAATTTTATTTTTTGATTTGTTTGATATAAATGTACTATAATTCAAATAATTACTTGTATTAATTTCACTACTTTTTGTAGGTAAATAATCTTCTTCTTTTGTTGAATATAAATTTTGTAAACTTAAACTTTTTTTTATATCATATATAATTTTAGATTTAGGATTTTGTTTTTTATTTATAATATTTTTATTTTTATACTTCTCACAATATTTTTTTAGAAGTAAAAAGGATGCAAATTTTTCAATATTTAATCTATTATTAAATATAATAAACATAGTATTAATTGATGAATATTGCTTTATAAGTAAATTTTGGGAATATTTTTTAATAATTTTATGGGCGAAAATTTTGAAATTATCATCAATTGAAAGAATATTTTTTAAATATGAAGATAAAGCATTAACATAAATATTAGAATTTGAAACTTTTTGATTGTAATTTGAAAATTTTTTCTGTGTTATCAAAGAAAAAATGGATAGAAAATTATTAATTGAATTTTGATCTATCATCCCAATTTGTTCTAAATAATTACAAAGACTTTGAATATTCATTTCTTTTTTAATTTTTTAATTTTTAAAAAAAATAAAATAATCTGAGGAGAAAATTAATAAAAATCATTTATTATATTATGCAAACAAAAAATATAATAACTGAATTTTCTTTTAAAAGTCATTTTATTACTTTTATATCACAAGCATTAAGAACAATATTAATTGATTATTATGAATATATAACAGATGATGGTCTTTTTCTTTCATTTAATAAATTAATAGTATTAGAACAATTTCATGATTTTAATGTTGTTCCTTTAAAATTAATTAAATATATTAATTATTGTTGGCATTTATATAATAAAGAAGAAAGAACTGATGATTATATTTATATTATTTCAAAATTAGATAAAATTAAATTTACTGGGAAATTTAAACATAATTATTGTTTATTTGATTTAATTTGGAATTTCTCTTTAAAAGCTTTAATTTATATTTTAGGAAGAATTGATTTGGAAATTATTGATAAAAAAGATATATTTATTAAAAGTATTAATGATATGCTTGATACTTTTACTAAATTTGATGAAGGAGATATTGAAAAATTTGAAAATGAAAATTGTTGTTTTGAATGTGAATTTGAAAAAGAAAGAAAACTTAATTATTGTGATAAAGAAGATTTTATCAAAGTTAAATTTTTAAAAACTAGATATTAATAATATTTATTTTAGAAGTTATTTAAATTATATAAAATTTTATTTAATAGTTTTTTATGCTATATGATAAAATTATCTTAAATAAAATTAAATTATACAAAGATTTTTATATTTTTAATAAAACATCTCATTTAAACACTGTAAATTTTAAAAAAAGAATATTGCTTTAAAGAATATTTTTTTTCAAAAGAATTTTAAAGATGTTTATTTATTATACAAAATATCATTTAATATGTTAAAAAAATATTGACTAAACTCAAATATAAATAAAATTAAATCAACATAATATTTATATATTTTGATAAATTCAAAAAATTTTATCTTTAATTTTACTAGATAAATTATCATATATTATTGAATCAATTTTAGATTCATTTAAATTTCTAAAATTCATTTTAAAATATGATATAACATCTTTTTCTGTAGCAGGATTATTTTTATACTCAAATAATTTATTTCTTTCTTCTGTATTTTTTAAATTGATTTTTTTTAAATAGATTAAACTTTTAATTTGATTTTCATTTAATAGAATTGATTTAATAAAATCAACTTCTTTCACAATTTTCAAATATCTATTGAGTTCTACTAAATTTAGATAATACCATTCCAATAATTTTGAATATTGATTATATCTTTTTTTGCAACAGATTAATTTTTGATATTGAGAATTATTTTCATTAGGTTTTATTTTAAATTTACTTATAATTTCTTTATTACTTGAAAATTTTTTAAACATAAATGGATGAGAACTAATTTTTTGAATAAGATTAAGATTACTTTGTTCAGGAGAAGTTTGTATATTTAAATGATTATTTTTTGATTTAACATAAAAATAATTTGTTGAATTTGTATTTAAAGAATTATTCACTACATTATTTGTGTTTATTTTAAATAAACGTTCTTTATAATTTTTATTTATTTGATTAGTTGATATTTCTTCAATTTGATTTAAAGACAGTATATTATTATTATTATTATTTGTATTATATTCCTCATTATTAATAATATTTTTTTGCTCCAAAGAATTTAAATTAAAGATTTTTTTAGAAATTTGACTATTAAATTTTTTAATATATGTTGAATTATTCTCTTCAAAATCAAAAGTATATTCTAATATTTCTAATTTTCTTAAATTTTCTCCAATATAATTCCCAATTATTCCAAAAAAATAAACCATAACATTAACTAAACTACCAACAATAGCAATAACACTTTGAATTTTAGTATAAGTTCTAACATAATATGTATTTTCTCTTAAAGTATATAAATTTAATTCATAAATTTTAGAAGAAGCACCTTCAGAAAGTAAATCTTCATCAAAAAAAAAAGAATAAGTAGATCTAACATTATCAACTCCCCACATTGAAATATTTTTTCCACTTTTTAATAACCAACCTTTATCATCATTTAATATAGTTTTTTTTAAAAAAACATCATCATTTCTTTGTAATCTAGTATTTAAACAATAATAATAATTTTTTACAACTTTAGTCAAAGGATTATCATATGATAAAGGATTAAATTCAATTAATGGATAATATAAAGCAAAAAATTTAGGATTATCTTGATTTAAAAAGTTATTTAAAAAAGTTAAATTCGTACATTTATCATTATCTTTTGAAAATTGAGTTCCATTTTCACAAAAAAAAACTTGAATTTCAAAATAATATAAATTACCAGAATCCCAATATCCACCAAATTTTTTTCCTCCTAATTCAGGACAATATAAAGTACCAAAACTTTCTGTTAAATTGTGATAATTTTTAAAATCACTTTCATTACATATATGAAAATTTAAATATTCATCTTCAATTCTAGAATGAAATTTACCATCTTCTCCTGCCTCTGTAGTATAATAATATATTTTAAAAAATAATATATTAGAAACATTATAAAAATTTCCATCATAATCTTCTATTCTAAAAGCAAAAATTACATTTTCATTTTTTAAATCTATATGCTCATATTTTACATTATTTTCTATTGATGTTGTTACTGAAGGATTTTTTCTTGAAAATAAATTATCTCCAAATATCCAAATTAAAAGAAAAAATAATATTAATAATAATAATGTTAATAATCCTCCTATTGTTGTTCCTTTTGTTGGTGCATTTCCTGAATAAAAATGAAATTTAGAACCAAATAAATCTATCCTTTGGAAAAAAGTAAAAAACATTTTCATTGATTATTATTCTTATTTGATTATTTATAATTAATTATTTAGAAAATTATTCTAAAGGTTTTTTAATAAAATAATAATAAATTGTTTGAAAAAAAAAATGTTTAATTAAACCTTAAAATTTAATAAAAAATTAAATTAACTCTAAATATTTAAGTATACCTAAACAACCATCATAAACTAAATCTAAAACTAAATTAAAATCATCTCTTTCACCATAATAAGGATCAGGAATTTCTTTTAATCCTTTTTTATCAGAAACAAAATCAATCATATTAAAAACTTTATTTTTTTCACAACCATAATAAAGTATATCTCTATAATTATATTCATCCATTGCAATAATCATATCAAAATTCATACAATCATTAAAATTAATTTGTCTTGATTTATGATTTATTATTATATTTCTTTTTTCACCTTCATCTATTATTCTATAATCTGAAGATTCTCCTCCATCATAAACATCAGTTCCACATGAATCTATAAATAATTTTGATTGTAAATTTGGATATTTATTATTTATTATATATCTCATTGTTCCTTCTGCTGCTGGGGATCTACATATATTTCCGTAACATACAAATAATATTTTTATTAATGTGTTCATTTTTATTTTTTTCAATATTTAAATTTATTTTTTTTAGTTTTTTAAATATTTAGATTAATTTTTTTTTTTTAAATTTTTTAAGCAAATATATCTACTATATCAGTGAAACCCCAATATAAAGAAGAACAAAAACGATAATTTCTATTTAAATTAGATATTTTATCATAATCATCTTTTTCCATTTTAAATTTAATTGAATCTAAATTTTCAATCATTCTATCATTTTTTCTAGTCATAGGAATAGGAATAACTCCTAAATTAATATGCCAATTTAAAACAATTTGACCACAAGTTTTATTATATTTTTGACTTAAATCTTTAATAACTTTTTCATCTAATAATTTACCTTCATATTTATCTTTTCCTACATGATAATCATAATTACCTAAACAAAGAGGATCATAACCTATAACTCTAATATTTTCTTTATTACAAAAAGTTAATAAATTTTTTTGAAATAATAAAGGATGAAATTCAATTTCTAAAAAAGCAGGTTTAATTCTACAAAAAGAAAGAACATTCATTAAAGTTTGAATATTATAATTACTTCCTCCAATACTTTTAGTTAATTTTTTATCAACACATTTTTCCATTTTTTCCCAAACAATATGTAATGGAGTAATATTTATTTTTTTATTATTATTATCATATAAAAAAGCAAATGGCCAATGATCTAAAAATAAATCAACATAATCTAATTGTAATTTTTTTAAAGAATTTATTAAACTTTCTTCAGGATTGTTTCTTTCTTGAACATAAAATTTTGTTATTATAAATAAATCTTCTCTTTTACATATTTTTTCATCAAATACTCTTTTTAATCCTAATCCAACTCCTTCTTCTGAATTATATATTGATGCTGTATCAATTAAACGAGAACCATTTTTAATTGAATTATATATTATTTCTGCTATTTTATTACTGTTTCCTAATAATGATGTTCCTTGACCTATTATTGGACATTTTAAATTATTATTTAATGTATATGATGATGGAAAAGAATCCATTTTATTATATTTTTTTAATTATTATTTCTCTGTTATTATCATTTTTTTTTGGGATTATAGTATTATTTAATTATTCTTTTTTGAAATTATTGTTTATTGTTTAAATTTAAAATTTTTTATATGATTACCAAAGAAAGTGAAATATATTTTAAAGATATTAGGCCTTAATTACTTAGTTTTAATCTTCCAATTGTTGAAGAATCTATTATTTTATTCTGTAATAATAAAAAGAATAAACTATTTCGTCAGATATAAAACAATTATGAAAAATTTAATGAAATGTTAATAAATGAAGAAAATGAATAAGTATCTGAAATTTATTTTAAAATTATTTGAGAAAGAGAAGAAGAATTCATCTCTTTATTAAAGTCAAAGAAAAATAGGAAACAATATTTAAAAATAAATTCTTAATTTTAGAAGAGAAAAAAAATAATGAATAAAAAAAAGAGTCAACCTCTTTTTAAATATATAATTATTAATAAAATATTTCCCCAAAATAAAAAATAACAAAACAAAAAAATACTGAATTTTTTAAAGAACTAAGCAATAAATAAATTATTAAATTACTAAAAGAATAGTGAAAGGAAAATAATTTAAATTAAATTCATCCAACATTTTATTTGAAAATAACAAAAAAAAAGAAACAAATGCAATTAGGGAAAAATAACTTAATTAAATAGAAGGAATTCAGAAAAGAAAAAAAAATTATAATTTATAATTTTTATTCTTAAACAATAAAAAAATAAAAAATAAAAGTTTTAAAGGAAATATGAACTTGTCATTTATTTAAACGCTTTTTATTATTTATTTAAAAAGTATTATAATTTGAAAAGTAAATTATTTGCTATAATATTTATTTAAAAACAAGATGAAGAATTATTATTTTCTTTCATATGATAAAATATTTTTAAAAATTAAGAATTAATTCAAAAAAATATTATAAATATTAATTAATTTTTCCAATAATGAATAATATTAATGAGGGCTTTTATATTTATTTTGAAAAACAATTATTTTTTTTGGAAATGAAATTGGAATATTAAGTTCTTTATTTTTCAAATTTCATTAATACTATTTTAGGTATTTTTAAATTAATAATTTAGTTATTTTCTTTTTATATTATTGAAATAAATTAAGTGAAAAATTAGGAGATAAAAAATTATTTATATTTTATTGTAAAAATGTTTGATATTAGCTCCCTAATTAAGCATTTAAATATGATAAAATTTCATTTCTAAAAAATATCTTTTTTACTAATTTGTTTTTAAAAGATTTCTTTATCTTCAATTAAAAATAACGTTAAAACGATTACAAATGAATATTTATTCTTTCAAATAATTAAAAATTTCATTATTTTTTTTAATAAGAAAATCTTGAAATATAAATGATATATAAAGCAATAACAATAAAATCTATATAAAAAATTGAATAATATAAAAATAAACTATATGGGAAAAAGAAAAATAAAAATATCAAAAATAAAAAATAAATTAGCATGTCAAATCACTTATTATAAAAGGAAAAAAGGTCTTATTAAAAAAGCAATGGAATTATCTTTATTATGTGGAATTGATTTTATTTTAGTAATTGTAGATGATAAAAAAAGATTAAGCGTAACTTGTTCTCAAGATGAAACTCAAGAATTTATTAGAAATAATATAATAAACTTAAATAATAGAATTGTCAAAGAAACTTTTACTTTAAAAGATTATGATAAAATATTTGGTCCTGAAAAAGATCAAAAAATCTTTTTACAAGATGATATAGATTATCATAAATTCAATACTAGTATTAAACAATTACCAAATGGTTTTTATTTTAATACTTTTAAAACAGAAAATGATAATACTAATAATAATTTAAAAACAAAAAATATGAGTTTTACTTCTCAAAAAAAAAATTTAAAAGTTGATACAGAAAGTGATTCTTCTTCTTTATCACAAATAAATGATGTGGATATTCATATTAATAATCAAAAAATAAATCATTTTCAAGAAAATCACAATTTAAATAATATTAATAAAGTAAATAATTTATCTGATAAAAACAAAAAAATGAATATATTAAATAATATGGTTGTTAATGTATGTACTTCTTCAACTTCAATTAATTCAAATAAATTATTAATTAAAAACAATTATTTTCATAATATGAACCAAATGAATTCAAATGGATTTCAATTTCAAAATGAGAATAATAATATGTATAATATAATAAATAAGTATTTTGAACATCAAAATTATTTAAATTCTGATAGTAATAATTTTAATTGTTTTAATAAATTTTAATGATTAAATTAATTTATATTAATAATTAATTATCGATATGATTCAATTGACAATTAAAAAAGATATATACAAATAAATGATTGAGATGAAATTGAAGAAATTAAAAATAAATTATAAATTATTATTTAATTAAATTTATAAATTTAAATTTTTTAAAGGACTATTTCTTAATAATCTTGTTTAAAATTATAAATAAATAAAAAGAAAAAATGTAAATGGGATATAATATAAAAAATGAAATAACATCAAAAACAATGAATATTTTTAGAATTTTTTAACAAAATAAAAAATTACAGTTTGATAATTTGATAATCTTTGTTTTAGCATTAAAAATTTAATTACTAAAAGATTGAAAATGATAATTATAAATTAAATACAAACCAAAATTTATCAAAAGAAACATTATTAATAATAATAATATTATATTATAATAAATCCGTTTTATATCTCTCCAAAAATTAAATAAATCTTATGAAATAAATTTAAATAAAATAAAATAAAATAATAAAAACCCCAAAAAAAAGTAAATTTTTTAATTTTCTTCTTCCAATTCTTGGCCTTCATCTTCAATTAATTTATTTTTTTTCTTATTTTCTTGATTACTAACACAAATATAAATAGCTATCATAACTAAAACAAAGCAATTACAAATCATTAAAAAAAGCATACCATAATTATTATGTCCATAAGGTTTAAAATAATCATTAACAGCTCCATAAATTAAAGGAGAAGGTCCTGAAGTAATTAACATAGAAAACATATTAGTAAGTGAAAAAGCACTTCCTTTTAAATCACTAGAAACAGAATTCATAATTAATCCATTAACAAAAGTTAAATCAGAAGCATCGAAAATTAAAAATAACATTAATATAATACAAAAACTATATAAATTAACAACAAAAGGAATAATTAAACCACAAATAGAAGAAATTATATGTAATCCAAATAAAATATATGGTGCATTTGGTTTATCATAACCTCCTTTTAAAAAAGAAGAAACAAAAGAATTTATAAAAACTGCTCCAAAAGGTCCTAAAACACATACAATTGTATAAGATATAAATATTATTTTAGAATCATTTATTCCAATAACATGTCTCATATAATCTGCACACCAATAATGAATTGCAGTATTTACTCCATGCATTATTGATCTTGTTAAATTTATTATATTAAATTTCTTATTTGTAAATATTGTTGTTATATTTTGAAATACACTTATTTTACTTTTTTCTTCTAATTCTTTTGAATTTCTTAATTTAAATATTGATTTTTTTTCATTGGGATGTTCTCTATCTAAAACTACATATTTTGAAAAATATTTCATTGGAGAAATAAAAACAATAAAAGCAACGAATAATAAATAAAAACCTTCAGTGGCAAAACCTAATTGAAACTAAATAAAAAATATTAAATAATATAAATAAAATAATGATATAATTTACATTTTCTTCTCCATATAAAACAGAAAGAGCATAACCAGTAACTTTTCCTACAGGAATAACAACTTGTCTAAAAGTTAATTGTACTGTTTTATAATTTTTTAATCCAAATTGATCAATCCAAACTGGAACATAAATAGAAACTGGCATATGATTAATTCCAATAATTCCTCTTAAAATTATTAATATAAATCCATTATGAAAAAATTTAAATAATATACACATAAAACCTTTTAAACTACAAAAAAAAATAAACATCCATTTTGGATTTGCTTTATTTGATATTAATATATAAAGAAAAGAACCAAATGATCTTCCTATTCCATTGATTGTTCCAAATAAACCAAATTGTTTATCATTCATTTTAAATTTATTTTTTATTGCTTTTGATGATAATGATAAAATTCCACTTGATGCACTTATTGCAAGTTCTACACTTACTATTACTACAAATAATATTATTCTATATGAACGAGATAAAGATACTATTTTTTCATGTTCCTAAATTTTAAATTGTTTTTTATTTTAAATTATATTATTTTATTTTTACATTTTCTTTTGAAGACATTTTTTTTTTTTTTGATTTTATTAATTATTTATTATGTAAGTTTTTTAATTAGGGATTTTTAATTTTTTTTAATTTGTAATTTTAGGGGTTTATAATATGGATGATATAAATCAATTTATTTGTCATGAATTTTTCCAAGAAGATAATTATGATATTTCAAAAGAAGAACTATTAAATTCTAATATAAATGAATTAAAAGAAGATTCTGAATCGGAAAATGAAAAAATTTTATTTAAAGAAAAAACTGAAAAACCAACACAAAAAGAAAATCTAGAAGATAGTATTTCAACATCTTCCGAAAAAAAGACAATAGATAAAAAAGAGTTAAGAAAATTAAAAAATAAAGAAAGTGCTAGAAAATGCAGATTAAAAAAGAAAGAAGAATTTAAAAATATTTTAGAAGAAAATAAAAAGTTAAAAAATGAATTATGTTTTCTTAGAAAAAAATTATCAACACATCTTTGTTCTGAATGTAAACAAAAAATATTAAATTCTCAAACTGAAGATTATCAAATTTCTTCAAAAAGTGATTTTCAAAATTTAAATAATAAAAAAACTTTTTTAAATAAAAAAAGAAGTTGTGTAATATTTACTGCTTTAACTTTATTTTGTTGTTTCTTTCTTAATTTCTCTTTTCCAATTCAAAAAACAATTAATTTAAGAAATTTATCAAAATCTGTATATATATTAAATAATTTAATTCAAAGAAATAATACTTATAATCCTTTTCATAATCAAAATGGAATTTTTATTAAAAATGGAGATGAAGAAATTACAGGAAATATTTTTCGGAATAAAAAAATATTTGAAATTGATTTAAAAAAATTATATCAAAATGAAGATATTAAAAATAGAAGAAATAAAATATATATAACTAATGATAAATTAAAAAATATTAGATTATGTTTTGAGTTTGAACCTTTTTGGAAAGAAATTGATAAAGAAGGAGAAAGTGGAATTGGAATGGAATTAATAAATAAAAAAATAACATTATTTGAATAAAAATTTATTATAAATTATTATTATTTTTTTGATATTATGATTATTAGTTTATAAATTAGTGAATTATTAGTATTATTTATATTTTAAATTTAATTATTATTATTAATTCAAATAAAATGCCTATAAATAAAACGTAAAATAAACAACTTAAAATTAATTTTATTAGAAGATATTTTTTTTTATCTTTAATTGATATAAATACATCATTACTATAAAAAGTTATTTTATTTTTATCATAATCAAATTTTGATATATATGATTTTAAAAAATTCCATCCTAAAATCCATTCATTTTCATCTTCTTTATTTATATCAATATTTAATTTTTGAAAAACTATTATTGAATTATTTTTATTGATTGTTTGAGTAAATAAATTTTCTAAATTTAAAATAAGGGAAAAATTAGACAATTGAAAATTTATTTTTGGAAGTTTTGAAAGAATTTCTTTTTTACAAAATATATTTTTATGATCAAATACTTTTTTATAAAAGCAATCACCTGTTTTATAAAAATTATTTAAAACAGTATTATTAATGAATAATAATATATTTAAAGGAATTATGATTTTACTTCTCTCAATTCCAAACGTAATAATTTGATTATAAAAAGTTTTATTATAAAAATTTTCAATATATATTTTATTAACTTTACATCCCCATCTTCCAGTTTTATTATTAATAATGATAGGACATTTTACTTTATTTTTTCTAAATGTAATACTTTTTAGAATTTCTCCAATATAAAAATTACCCTTTTTTTCTTTTGTTAATTCAGGTTCAAAGCCATAAATTCTTTTTTCTATAACTTTATTATTTTTAAGTTGATTAAGAAAATTATTACTTTCATTATTAAAATAATATGAAAAAGCCAAAGCATTATTTACAATATGTCTCTTTGATCTTTTAGAAATTATATAAAATTCAAAATTAAATTTTGTATTACCTATTGAAGCCAATTCTCTTTTATTTTCACATGAAATACTTTCATTTTTAATTGTAATATTTACTTGAGTTACATTTATTCTTTTTTTATGTTGATAATTTAATATAGTAAATTTAGCATTTTGAGAAATTATAAAAAAAGAAGAATGATTTTCAGAAGAAAGATTTAAATATGTAACTGCTTTATCTGCTATTATTTCTAAAGGTGCTTTTATTAAAAAAGAAATAACTAAATTATATAAACAAAAAATAAGAAAAATCAACATAAAAAAATAAATATATTAAATTTATTAATTTATTTTTAATTGAATATATTCTATTAATATTTTAAATCTATTCTACAAAATAATTTCAAAAAAAAATAATTTCACAAAACAATCAAAGATAATTCATTAAAACACAAAAAAAAATCCAAAAAAAACTCCAAAAAAAAAAAAACAAAACAAAAACTAAATTAAATAAAATAAACCAGGGAAAAAAAACCTAAAAAAAAACAAAATAAAAATTATACCAAAACCATGAAAGAAGTAAAGAAAAAAAAATTTTAACTAATATCAACATTATCAATTCCAATTTCTTTTTCATACCTTTGAACATTTTTAGAAAACTCTTCAAATTTCCCATTATTTTTCATTTCAAAAATATATTTTTCAATATTATTTTTTTCAATATCATCATTAATAGTTTTAACATGTTTTCCTTCATACCATTCTCCAAATTCATTTAAATTACTAGAACAAATAAATCCAAAACCATGTTGTTTCCCATTTTTCCAAAAACCTTCAAATTTTTTTCCATCAGTCCAATAAAAAATACCAAAACCATCTTTATTATTATTAACATAATGACCATAATATCTTTTATTATCAGGCCAACAAAAAATACCATAACCATTCATTTTATTATTTTCCCATAATCCCATATAAATTCTTCCATCTCTCCATTTATAATAACCTTCACCTTTAATTTCATTATTATAAAAATAACCATCATATATATTTCCTTCAGGAAAAAAAAATTTACCTTTTCCATTTTTAAATCCATCTACAAAATTTCCTATATAATGTGAATTATCAGAATATGTAACATCTCCTATTCCATTTTGTTTATTATTATCCCAAGTTCCTTTATAAATTGTTCCATCTAATCCTACATATTTTCCATATCCACAAGCTAAATTATTTTTAAATTCTCCATCATATATAAATCCTTCTATATTTAATAATCTTCCTCTTCCTT
>JAJJKW010000396.1:0-33892 GCA_023805745.1 Isotricha sp. YL-2021b | reverse complement strand
CCCAATCCCCATCCCCAATCCCCAATAAATTGTTTTTATGAACCAAATTTTATTAATAAACAATAATTTTTTTTCTTTTTGTAAATTACAATCATATGAATAAAATCTTTTTCTTTTTGTATTTTTCATATTTTCAATATTTATTAATCAATACACTTACAATTATAAGTACATTTCATTCCCATTTGATAACATTAGCCAAATTTTTTTAAACAATTATTTTTTTACAAAAACAAGTGAATTATTCAAAATTTACATTTTTAAAAGAAATTGGAGATTCCATGATATATTCTTTTTTTTTCATTTCTAAAATATTAAAACAATTTTTACATTGACATTAATATTTGATTCTTGTAAAACATTCACAATATCTTTTTCAATATCTTTTTTTATGGTTTTTTCATTTAATTCATGAAAAAAATTTATTTTTCTGGTTTCATTTTATATTTATATCACCTATATTTATATTAATTTTATTTCTTTTTTGAACAAATAAATTATTTTCATTTTTAATAAAATTGTTATTGTGAGAGATTTCATAATTTAAATATGGAAATAAAATATTTTTGGGATTACTGCTTAAATGCATTTTATTATTTTTTTATTTAAATTTTATTTACTGAATGATGCAAAAAATAATAAATAAACATTTTTTAAATTATTATAAGAAAATTCAATATAAAAGTCTTAATGAATACAATATTTATTTATTAAATTTTTATATCTACCAAATTATTAATGTGTATTTCATTGCAAATTAAAGAATATTACAATTTAAGAAAACAAATTTTTTATTATTCTAATCAAGTTTTCTAAAAACTTCTTATTAAGTATTTCTACATAATTTTTAAATTATTATTGTTTTTTTTTCTCTTAAAAAATAATTGAAATACTGCATAAATCTTAATTTATAAATTTTATAAGGAAGAACAAAAATTTCATTCCTTTTAATTCAGAAAAATCATATTTTAAATAAAAGAAATATTTTAATTTTCTAAAAAAGTTATATAATATATTCAATAATAAATTATTTTTTTAATGATGATGATTAATTGATTATTCTCTTGAATTATAATCTTAAAATAAATTTTGATTTCAAATTATTAAAATATAATTATTTTGGCAAAAACTTAAAGAATAAACATGATTTAAAAATGAATTTTTCAATTTATTTACATAAAATAATATAAAATTTATTTAATGTTTATTTGATCTTTCAGTGTCATTTTTTTCATTTTCATTAGTAACAGTATAATTATCAGGATTAACATTAATAGCATCACCTTTTAAATCATTTTTTAATCTTAAAGTACTTTCATTAAAACCTGCACTTGCAGTAGGAGTTTTAGTTAAAGGATTTAAAAAAGTACCTAATTTTGTATCATTATCTTCTTTTCCAACATTACTATTTTTTTTACTTTCATAATGAGTCATTAATTCTTCCATAAATTTTTCAGACATTAATTTAATTTGTTCAGGAAATTGTTTTCTAGCTTCTCTTTTTTTTGCAAATTCATCTTCAATAAAATTATCTAAATTATCTTCATCATCTAAATTATTTTCAAATACTATTGGAATTTTTTCTGAATGAGTTGATGAAATATCACTTAATAAACTTTTTACATCATTACTATCTTCAAATGAAAATGATGGTAATGATTTATCTAATTCTACTGGTACATCTGCTAATGTTTTTTTTCTCTCCCATTTTCTCATATTTTAGTTTAATTTTTTTTATTAAAATATTTAATTAAATTATTTATAAATGAATGATTTTTTTTTCCAATGAATATATTATCAAATATTATTTTTTTAAATTATTATTTATATTATTTTTTTTTAATTGCTTATCATTCAGATCTTCTAAATAAGGAGTTAATTGTTTTAAATCAGTTATTTCTTCAATATTTTTTATTTTTTGTTTCTTTTCTAAATTTTCATATAATTTTGTAAAATATTGAACATCATTTCCCTTTATAATTTCTTTTTCTTCATTTGTTAAATCTTTTGGATCTTTTCCTTTTATTTTTTCTTTTTTATTATTTAAATTACTTAACATTGCCTTAAAAATTTCATCAGCTTGTTTCTCAATTCTTTTGTTAACAGCTTTTAAATTAACTTTAGGAGGATCTTCCCATTCTTTTTTATCTTTGTTTTTCATTTAAATAATAATCAAAAATAATAATTTTTAATTCCTAAAAATATATTAAAATTATCTTCAATTCCAGTTTGAATTTTATACAGAAGGTAGATTTAAACTTTTTTAAATAATTTCTACTATTATTATAAATATTATAAATACCAAACAAGTATATTGTAAAAAAGATTAAAAAGTTAGAATAGAATGAAAAAAATTTCTTTTTATATATTTCATTTTGTTCAAACTTCTTTTTCTTTTTTATTCTTTCTTATTTCTGTATAAATCATTCTTCAAATTCTTTATTATTTTTAGATTCAGTAATTTACTTTAAACTTAATAATATAAAGGAAATCTATTTTTTTTTGTTTTATAATGATTTTCTCAAAATTAAATTAATTAATTGAAAATTAAAAAAAATTTTTAAAAATCTATAATTTTTTTTTACAAAACTTTTTAATTATTTATACTTCTTCCATTTCAATTAATTTTTTAGATAAATCTTTTTTGTTTTTATTTTTATTATTTTTTTCAGAATCTTTATTAATAATGAGTAAAATAAAATAAAACAAAGTTACAATTATTAATAAAATGGTATCATTAAGAGCTTTTTTTTGAAAATCACTTAATTTCATAAAATTTGATATTACTTTTGTTATAGATTCATTTACAATTTGTCTTTGGAGAACTTGTATGTATTCTTTTAGTTTATTTAAATATAATTGTGTATGATAACAAAAATAAATCATTACTGCAATTAAAAAAAGTCTATGAAAATATATACAATAATATCTTTTATATTTTTGGAAATATAATAAATTACCTAGAATAAATAAAACACAAATAAATAATAATATAGAAATTTGCATATTTAAAATATATTCATCATTAACAAAATTAATTCCTTTTGAATGAATGATTTCTTCTATTTCTTTATTTGTGATTTTAGAGTTATAATAAATATACCTTATATAACAAAATATATAAAAAAATCCATATCCAAATAAAAATATTGTTAATGCTATATAATATGCAAAAAGCACATATTTAATAAAAGTATTTAAACATGGATAAAGAATTTTTTCTTTTGTAGAATTAGTTTTCCTTTTATAATCCATTTATTCAAAAATTCTCAAATTTTATCAATTTAAAAAAAATAATATTTTTATATGAAAATTTTTGTTTTTATATTTGAACTTTTATTAATTTGTAAATGTTCATACATTCAATTCCCATTTAAAAAATATACGAAATATAAAGAAGGAACAAATTATTTTGATTATTTAGAAAAAAATGATATATGTATAATAATAGAAATAGGAACACCTCCTCAAGAAATTCCTATTTTTCTTAATTTTGAAACATATATAGTATATATTAGTGAATTAAATTTTAATGGAATTTATAATAAAAAAAAATCTTCAACATTTAATTATAGATTTTCAAATAAAACAAGTTCACTTTATTCAGAACCAATATCTGAGGGATATGATGTAATTGATAAAATACAATTATTTGATATAAACAATAAAAAAATAGATTTTAATGATTTTAATTTTATAATACCAACAAAAATTTCAAAACATTCTGAAAATAATTTTTTAAATTCTGCAATAGGTTTAAGAATACAAGAATCAGAATTTTTTGGTAAAAATAGTTTAATTAATCAATTAAAAAAAAAAGAAATTATTGATTCATATAGTTGGACAATTATATATAAAAATGAAGATGAAGGAGAAATAATTATAGGAGGATATCCTCATGAATATGATTCGAATTTTGATGAAAATTTTATGAAAAATACAAAAGCTGAAGTTAGATATTCTACTATTTATTGGGATTTATTATTTGATAATATTTATTCTGGAGAAATTGAAATTGATGGAACTAAACATGTTGAATTAGATATAAATTTAGGATTTATAAGAGGAATTGATAAATATGAAAAAAAAATAAATGAAATGTTTTTTAAATTTAAAAAATATTGTAAAAAAGAAAATAATACTAATTATTATTATTATATTTGTAATGAGAATGAAAAAATTTCTGATTTTCCAAATCTTCAATTTTATCATAAAGAATTCATTTATACTTTTGAATTTACTTATAAAGATTTATTTATTTTGAAACATAATAAATATTATTTTCTTATTGTTTTTGATAATAATAAACAATTTCCTAATTGGAGATTTGGAAAACCTTTTTTTAAAAAATATCAATTATCTTTTGAATCTGATAGAAAATTAATAGTGTTTTATAATGGGAAAAAAAGTATAAATGTATTATGGTTAATAGTAATATTATTAGTTTTGATAATAATTGCATTAATATTTCTTATGATTAGAAAATATATTTCATTACCAAGAAAAATAAGAGCAAATGAATTAAATGAAGATTTTGAATATTTAGTTCAAAAAACTCAAAATTAATTCTTTAAATTATTTAAATTATTTTTTAATTATAATTTAAAAAATAAAACTTCTTATGATAATAATTAAAAAAAATGGACTCAGTTCCAACAAATAAATTTATTTTTGAAGCATTATTAGCAGAAAAATGTCATAGATATAAAGATATGGTATCAATTCTTGAACAATATGCAGAAAAAAAAGAAACAGAATTAACTGAAGAAGAAAGAAATTTATTGGCACATGCCTATAAAAATAAATTAGAAATATATAGAAAAGTTTTAAAAAAATTAAAATCAGAAGAATCAAATCAAAAAAATAAAGGAGTAAATTATACAATGTATTATTCAGAATATAAAGAAATGTATGAGAATAAAATGATAGAAAAAATAAAAGAAATGATAAATTTTATTCAACAACTTTTACAAAAAACTGAAGATAAAGAAGGAATACTTTTATATTATAAATTAATAGGAGATTTTAATAGATATATTACAGAATTTGCAGAAGGAGATTTAAGAGAACAAGCTGTAAATGATTGTATTGATTATTATCCAAAAGCTTATGAATTGGCAAAAGAATTAAATCCTTTAAATATTATTTCTCTTGGAACTAAATTAAATTATTCTGTTTTTCTTTATGAAACATTACATGAAAGGGAAAAAGGAATTGAAGTAGCTTATGATAGTTTTGAAATTGCTTGTAGACAAAAAACTAGAGAAAATGTTGATAATAAAGAAGTTGATGCTTATATTAGTTTATTTAAAGATAATATTATTGATTGGAAACAAAGAAATGAAAATTATAAAAAAACTGAATAAAAATACTTTTTTATGATATTTAAGCAAAATCAAAATAAATATAAATATAATTAAAATATTTATTTTTTAAAATTGAAGGTTCTAATTTATCTAATTAAGAATAATATATATATTTAATTTTAATATTTTCTTTTATATATTTAAGTCTATTTATATATATTAAATAATATCAATAAGTAATCAAAATCATTTATTCAATTTACTCAAATCTTTTTGAATTCCTTTAAGTTTTTTTTCTTCTTTTCTAATTGCTTCAATAATTTTTTTATCAGCTTTAATAATCTCATTCTTATCCATTAAAAATATTGCATATAATTTACTATTAATTCTATTATTTCTTCCTCCATAAATTAATAATTTAAGTCTTGTAAATGGTACAACAGTAACTAAATTTTGTCCTAAATTTAAATCAGAATTTTTATAATAATCAACTTTAATCCAACCTGAATTAATATCATTTAATTCTAAAACTTCGATAATTTCAGAATTATTATTTTTAATTTTAGTAATAGGATTAATCATTCCAAAAAGAGCATAAACATCAGAACTATATTGATCAAAATATAAATTAATATTAGCTCTTGGATAATTTAAGTCAGGTAATTTAGTCCATTTATTATTAAATAAATCAAATAATTCACAATGTTTATTATTTTGTCCTCCAACAACAATTAAACAATCATAATTATCTAAATATTCCATTGAATGATATGAATGAGGATGAATCATATTATTTATTACTTTTAAATTATTTGTAGAAATATCATACATTAAACAATTTGAAATTGGATTTCCTATATTATCAACTCCTCCTGTAATATATAATTTTTCATTTATTACTATATGTCTATTTCCATCAGGAAATTTGTCATATCCATGAATTTCTTTTTCTAATTTAACTTTTTTTTTAATTGAAGTAATATGTTTTAAATCAAATATTAAAATATAATTTGTTCCTGGAATTGGTTTTGCATATTCTTTTAAGTAATTATATCTATTGTTATAATCTGTAAAAATTTTTTGATTATTTTCATTATTTTCTTCTTTAACAGAAAAAAGTTTGCCATATAAATTCATTAGAGAATAAGAAAAAAATTTTCTTATATTTTCATTGTCTATAATTATATCTTTGTAATCTTTTATATTTAATTCTTTTAATATATCTTTTTTCTTTTTTTCTAAGGTTTGACTAAAAGAAAGTGTATTTTTTTTCCTTGATGAAAATGAAACTGATAAATTATATGAATTTGATAAATTTCTATTATATGAATTATAACTTGTATTTTTTGAATTTGAATTAGATTTTGATTTCGATAATTTTCTATTTATAGAATTCCTAAATAACTTTCTACTTTCTTTTTTAAAATTATTTATCTGACAATTATGATTTAATATTTTTTTAAATGGAGTGACAATAACCAAATTATTTTGAGATTTTTTTTCTTCATTTTTTTTTGAATCAAGGTCATCAGAATCAATTCCATTAATACTTTTAGGTTTTTTAACAAAAAAATCTTGATTAAATATATAATCTATTCCTCTTTTATTTTTTGAATCAAATCCATAAACAATTTCTTTAATATCATCATAACTATTTGTATTTTTCAATATATTATATATTATTTGTTGTAAATTATCAATATGCATATTATATTTTTTCAATCTTAATTTAACATCCCAATAATAATCATCAAATTTTATATTTGAAAAAGTTTTATTTAAATAATTATTTATATCAGTATCTATTAATTCACTCTGATCATTTATATCTTTTTTATATTGATTAATATTATTTTTAAATTTTAATAAATTATCAGAAAGTTCCTTATTTTTAATAGAACATAAATTTAACAATTCAAAATTCATTAAAAAAACACAATTTTCATCATCATTATTATTTAAATTTTTTAAATTAAAAAATTTTTCATTTTTAGTAAAAAAAAATTGTATTTCTCTTCTTATATTTTTAAAATTTTCATATAATTGATTAAGATTATTTGTAACTTTTAAAAAGGTTAAATTTATTTCATTTATCTTTTGAATTTTAACATCATCTAATTTTTTATGTAATTTGTCAATTACTTCTTCAAATATTTTTATATATTCTTTTTTCGTTTTTTCTGTAGGAAATTCATTTATTATTTTTTCTTCTGTTTCTACAAAAAAGTTTTTATCTAAATATAAATAATCAAATTTTTTAATTAAATTATGAGATTCATGTTGTGATAAACCACATTCAGGGCAAACGCTAATTTTACAATTTAAACAATAATATGAATTTTTTGTTAATGGATGATGACAATTATTATTAGAATTTAAACTATTATATTTTAAATGTGGAAGAATATCTAAATTATCAAAAACTAAATCCCCTTTTTTCTTATTATCAAGAATAATTTTATTCTCAACTTCCTCCATTTAAAAAAATAATAGAAAAGAAAAAAAAAAAAGAAAAAGAATAAAAAAAAAGAAAAGAAATAAAAAAAAAAAATAAATAAATAAAAAAACCAATAATAAAAAATAAAAACCCAAAATAAAAAAAAAAAATAAATATAAAAAACCTTTTTTAAAAAAAACAAAAACTAAAAAATCCTGCTTGAACAAATCAAAAAAAAAAAATCTAAAGCTAAAAAACTTCAAACTATAAAAAAAAAATTAAAAGTAAATATCATAAATAATTTTAAATAACCAAATACCTCATTCCTCTAGCATTTAAATATTTCCTAAGTTCACACATATCACTTCCCCATTTAATATAATCTTTTTTATAAGTAGTATCAAAAACTCCGGGAGCATTATCAGCAGGAATTAAAGCAGTATTTTCTCCTTTTGCAGAATTAATAAGAGGATCTTTAGGGAAATAATTAGGATCATTAAGATCTTTTTCAGTATAATCATCACCATAAGTAGTTCTAGGATCTAAATCACCATAAAATTTAAGAGTAGCTTTAGCAAAATCAAGAGGTTCTCTTCCTTTATAATATTTAGGATCATAAGCAGGATAACTTTCAGTATAATTAGGAACACCTCTTAAAGGAACATTAATTTCAGGAATTTTATCTTCTTCAGAATCAGGAACAGGAACCATTGCACCCCAATTTGGATATTGTCTTTTATATGTTGATTTACCCATAAATGGAATTTTATATGGTTCTTCTACTTCTTTTTTTTTCGGATCTTGTTTTACTTTAAATGGCTTGTAATCCATCTTCATTGTTGATATTAATGAGGTTGGAATGTGCTCCTTATATTGACCCTCGAAGGCATTGTGCTTTGAACGGTTGTATGTGTCATCCGGGTTCTCTGGGTCGTTCACTTTCCAGTCGTAATCATCCTTGTATGTCGTGTTTAAGTTCTTTCCATAAGGAAGAGGATTGAAAAAATCCTTTCGGAGACGACGGACTATGCATTTTCCACATGTACAGGGAGGGACTTTTGTTTTTGTTCCGTTTATTGTAACTTCCAACATTTTCATTTTTTATATGTTTTTTTTTATTTTTATTTTTTGGTTTTTTTTATAAAATTTATTTTTGGGTTAATTAAATTTTAAAATATTTATTTTATTAAATAATTTCTAATCACTTCTATTCTCTTGTCTAGTAAGTCTATTAAATCTTTATATGTCCAATATGCTTTTACTCGGGTTTTTTTATCGTTTGAAACTCCAAAATAATCTAAAATATCTTTTATAAAGAATACAAATAAACCTGTTGTTCCACATATTCTCGAATAATATGATGGAGAAACTTTATATAAATCCCCTTTTATTATATTTATTATTTTATATAAATTTTCTGTTGTTAAACATAAGTTTTCTTTAAAATTTTTTTCTAATAAATCACCTATTTTTCCATTTTCTTCATGTGTAAAATAATAACAACAATTTTTCCAAAAAGTTTTTTTATCCAGATTTTCTTTTGATAAAGGATGATTAATTAATTGAAAATATATATGATAAATTAATAAAATATTATCATCAGAAGGAGCTTTATCTTCAGTGAATAATTTATTTAATATAGATTCATTCAATAATCTTATTGCTTTTAATGCACCTTTTGATAATTGAATATTATCTTTTGAATATCTTGGAATTATTTCATTACTTGGAATAGATGATATAATATCAATAAAATTTTTTCTTTCATTTTCTAAATTAGAAAGAATTTGACTATAAATAGAATTTCTAAAAGAATGATTAACTAAAATAATATTAGTAAGATCTTTCATATTTAAAAATTTTACAATATCATTTAAATTTGTTTCAATAAATTCAGAAACATTAAATTGAGTAACATGATATAATTTAGATGAATTATTTTCATCAATATCCATTAATAAACCTTTTGGAATAAAATCTAAATCTTGCATTGGAGCAATTAATATTGGATCATTTTTTTTAAATAAATTTCCATCTTTAATTAAATCATCATGTAAATCTAAATTGAAATTTATATCATTTTGAATATGATTAAAAGTTATATTTGAATATACTTTTTGATGATGAACTATATTTATACTTTTTTTCTTTTGAGTATCTCTTAATATATTTATTTGAGTTTTTGAATTTTTTAAAGCTTTTAAATTATTATTATTTATTGTTAATCTTTTATTATTTCCTCTTATAAATGAAGTATCTAAATTAGTTACTTTATTTTTTTTCTTTGAATTATTTCTTTTATTTTCATTATTTTTTTTAAGTAAAAAAGGACTTATTTCATTTTTTATAGAACTATTATTATTTTTTTTCCCAAGAGAAGTTTCTGTTTGTAATCTTGTTACTGAAATTCTATTTTTTTTAAAAGGAGTTTTTGGTCTTATTGAATTTGTTCTTCCTATATTAACTTTTGCAGGAGAAATTGAAGAAATTTTATTTATTTTATTAATTGAATTATTTCTTTTCTCTTCTAATTTAGGTTTAATTATCCAAGTTAAATTTATACAAGTTGATACAATTTGATTTGAAGTTTTTATTCCTTCATGAATTAAGTTTATTTGATTTTCTGTATTATTTTCTAAAATTAATAATTTATTATCAAATTTATTCATTAACAATTTTTTTAATATTTCATATTTACTATTTAAATCTAACTGAATATTGTTATTTTGATGATTACCATTCGTCATTTTTATTTTTAATTTTCTTAATTTAGAAATATTTTTATGATAAGAATAAAAAATTATAAAAAATGAAAGTGGATAAAGGAGTAGGAACATCCTCTTTTTTTAAAAATAATTATAAAGGTTTGAATACATTAAGAAATACTTTAAAAATTAAAAGATTAGATTTAAGTAATATAAATCTTTTTAATAATTCAAATAATGACTCTAATAATAATAATTTTTTAAATACATTTCATTATCCATCTATTTTTCAATATCAAAAAATAACAACAAGAAATATAGAAAAACCAAAAGGAAATCAAACTTTAACTTTATTATCTACAAGAGCTTTAAAATCTGCAAGAACAAATAGCAATAAAAAATTAAATAAAAAAGATTTTAATGATATATATTATAAAAATGATAATATTTGTAATGATTTATATTCAAAATATTTAAGTAATAGAACAAAAAGTTCCAAAATGAAATTAAATAAAAAAAATAAAGGTACAATTCATTTTTCTAATGAATATATCAATAAAACTTATTTAAAAATTAAAAAAAAATCAAAAAAAAGAGAAAATAGAAATTATAATAAAAATTCTTCTTATACAAGAAGAGAAACTTCTTTACTTGATAATCCTAATAGTATTCTTTATCTTTTATATCATCAAACAAGTCTCCCAAAAAAAATAAATAAACAACAAATAAAAGGAAAAATTAAAAAAGAAGATATTGTAAAAGAATATAAAGAGGCTATAAAAGAAAATAAAAATGAAGTATTTAATCAGTTATATGAATTAAAAAAAGTTATTAATAAAGCAGAACAAAATAAAATTACAGGAAAGTTTGTTAGTACAAAAACATTTATGGATTTAAAAATTAATATACTCTGAAAAAATTGGTATATTTCTATATTTAAATATAATAATCTAAAAAAAATAATCAAATAATATTTCATAATATAAATAATATTAACCTTATTTTCCATAAACAATAAAATTATGAACATAAAAAGGAAAAAGAAAAAAAGAATACCGAAAACTCCAGAAACATAAATAAAATATATCAAAATAATGAAAAAATAGTCAATAAAAATTCATAAATTAATATAAATAATAATAAAATACCAATATTAATAATACGTTTTAAATTATAAAAAAATAAAAAAAAAAAATGGAAAAACCGAATCCCGAAGTAAAGAAAAAAAAATCATCAATAAAAGTTTCATCATCAAGTTCAAAAGGAATGCCAAAAGTTCAAAGAACTCAAGTACGTTCAAAAACATTAAAAGTATCAAAAAGTAATCCAATATCAATAGGATATAAAATAACATATACATATAAAGAATTTCAAAATCCAGAATATAATAATTATATGGAAGATTTTGGTTTAATAATTCCAGAATTTATGGGAGATAAAAAAAAATATTTATTTTCAGTATTTGATGGTCATGGAGGTGATCACACAGCAAAAATATGTATAGAACATTTACCACAAATATTAAAAAGAGAAATAAGAAATTTTCCAAATAATACACAACAATCATTTATAAATACATTTAAAAAATTAGATGATAAAATGAAAACTTTTTTAACAGAAGGAAATACATTAACATGTATTTATTTAAATGATAATACAATTCATTTAGCAAATGTAGGAGATTCATCATGTTTTATGGTTGATGGAAATAAAGCATATAAAATATCATTTGATCATAAATGTACTGAACCAAGTGAAAAAAGTAGAATAGAAAAAGAAGGAGGAAAAGTTATTGAAGAAAGATTAAATGATGTTATTATGATTAGTAGATCTATTGGAGATATGGATCAAAAAGGAAAAGGTTTAAGTTGTATTCCATTTTATAATAAAATTGATATAAATTTACAAGATAATTTCTGTGTTATGGGATCTGATGGTGTTTGGGATTGTATTGATGAAGAAGCTTTATTTGAAATATCTAATCAAATTTATGAAAATAATTCTATTAAAGATAAAGCTGATGCTCTTTGCCAAAAATTAATTGATACTGCTGTTTCTTTAGGTTCACAAGATAATATTTGCTGTCTTGTTGTATGTTTTGAATGAGTTATTTAAAAATATTTTTAAAATGGTTTTTTTTTTTACTTTCTATTAGGAAAAATGCTTTAATATTTTTATTTAATTAATATTTTCTTCTTGATTTTTATAAAGAAGATTTAAAGTATTTTTTGAGAAATTTCAAAAAAAAAAAAGGAATTAAAATTTATATTTCTGATTTTATACTAATAAATTCTTATAATAAGGAAAATATTGAAAAAACAATTAAATAATTTATTTACTAAATCTCAGATTTTAATTTAGTTTTTACTGTAAAAATATCTTAATATAAAGTTTAAAAAATCGTTAAATTTTTGAGTTTTGAAATAAGTTTATAATGTTTTAATCATGAAATATTTTTAACTTTTTTTGAAATATAAAAATTGAATAAAAAAGAATCTATTTTTATAAATTTTAATTGTCTTTTATAATTAAATAGAAAATATGAATAATTGTATCAATAAAAAATCGTTTCCATTTCTATTTTAAATAATTTTTATTTTTTAAATACTAAAAACCTTTTTTTGTGAAATATAAAAAATCCATTCTTTATAAAGAAGAATTTAAATTTTAAATTAGATATTTTCCATTAAAATATAAAAACAAAGATTTTAATTCTATTATTATTTTTAAATATATTATGGATTTGAATATAGTAAAAAAAAATATAATTATTTCAGATTTTATGAAAACAAATACTTTATTTGAGTTAATTAAAAAAAATAAATTAAATAATGAATAGAAAAGAGAATAATGTACGAATTAAAAAAAAAATAAAAATAAAAAACAATGGAAAAATAAACAACAATAAGAAAAAAAAAAAAAAATCAAAAGATAAAATGAATGAAAATAAAGAACGTGTTCAAACACCTATTACAGAAATAATATATAAAGAGAAAGATAATGATAAAGAATATCCTAAAAAAAGTAAAATATTTTATTATTATTTTAGATAATAAGAAGAAAAATTTAAGAGTTACTTTTTATAATGATAATGATTATGACAATAATGATGAATATGATAATAATGATGATAATAATAATTATAATAATTATAATAATGAAAATAATATTGATGAAGACATAAATAATCCTTTTTATGAGAAAAATTACCATTCTTTTAATGATAGATATCAAAATCATATTCCATATAAAAATAATATTAATAATAATTATCAGAATTCATTTAATTATTCCAATAATAATAAGAATTCCTTAAAAAACATTAATATTTTCAGAATGTCTAATAATTCATTTAATAAACAATATTATAATGATTTACCTAAAAATTATTTTAATATTCCTCAATCATATCATCATGGATTATACCAAACTTATATAAATAATTCTATTGATAAAAAAAGTTTAAGTCCGAAAAATAATTATTTAAATGAAAATATCAATTTCAATAATAATAAAAGTTTAAATCTAATTGATAATAATTTAAATTATAGTTTAATTACATCTAAAGATAATATCAATAAAGATATAGAAGATGATTTTAAAATCTTACAATTACAAAATAAAGTTGATAATTTAGAAAATAAAACAAATAAATTAGAAATATTAAATGAAGTATTTTTAAACATTTTCAAATCCAATTACAATAATAATAATAACAATAATTCTTATAATAAAAAAGATTTTGATGAACTTAAAAAAGATATAACAGATATTCTATATAGAAACAATGTAGAAAATTTTCTCGAAAATCAAAAAAGAAATTACGTTGTAAAAACTCCTAGTCATGAATCTTATAATATAAATTTTATGGCACCTAATGTATCAAATAATAAAATTCAAAAATATCATAATTTTCATAATAAAAAAATAAATGATAGAAATTTAAATGAAATAGAATCAAATGAAGAACAAATTTTAATGAAGTCTAATTCAGTTCCATCATTTAAATCTAATAATAACAATTTTAGAAATATAAATGAAATTTATAATAAAGGAAATAAAGATTTGTTATTCCCCAGAATAATAAATAAAAGAGAAGATAATCAATTTCTTAAAGAAGAATTGAATGATATGAAATCAGAAATAGACAATAAATTAAATAAAATGGAAAATGAACAAAAGCTTCAAATAAATAATTTAAATTATTTATATAAAAATAATGGAATCAAACGACATAATTCTTTTAATTTTTCTTATTTTAATGAGAATTTAAGAAAAAATAATAGAGAAACTTTTAAAAATAAATTTTTATTGCCAGATAGAAATAATAAAGATTATTATTTTGATATTTTTAAGAAACAAATTGATAGCCTATATAAAAACAAAAATGAAGATTATTTTTCTATCAAAAATAATGACTCTGAATAAAATTAAGTTTTTAATTTCAATAATTGTTTTCCATATAATTTAAAAATATTTATGTATTAAATAAATGTATAATTATATCCCTAAAATTTAAAACTTTCTTTTTTGATAAGTTTATCAATCTTTTTTGAAAAAAAAATTAATTAATTACTTTTCTAAATATTTTTAATTGTTTTTAATTATAAAAGTCAAATAATAAATATTTTTTTATATAAAATTTATTTCAAAAAACTTATTTATTTTCATTAGAAGAATGTATAAATAATATTAAAAAATTAAAAAATCAATTTTAACTGATTATCCAACATTTGGTATAAAAATACAAGAAATAGACAATTTACAATATTGGTGTTATGCAAAAAATGAAGAAATTCAATTTGATAATTTAATTAAAATAAATAAATAAAGATAATAAATAGAAAATGAACCAACATTTAATCCAAAAATTGAACTTATATTACATTTATATTTATCTGAAATAAAATAGGAAATTTTCAAAATTCATAATTTATTGTGTAATTTTCCAAAATTATTTAGTCAATTGAAATTCCCAATTAGTATATTTCTAATATAAATAAAAGGAATTTTTTATTTTCAATAATTACAATATTTTTTATGAATTTTTAGCTTATATTATTTAACTATCTCATAATCAATTATTTATAATTTTAAATAATTTAAAAAATGAAAATAAAATATTTATTCTTCTTTATTATATTTTTCATTCTAATAGATAATATTATATTGAGACGTGTGAAAAAAAAAGGAAAAGAAAAAAAAGAAAAGCCATTAAAAAATATAAAAATTTCAGTTATAATCCCATTATATAATGTAGAAAAATCTTTAAAAGAAAGTTTAGACAGTATTACAAATCAAAGTTATAAAAATTTAGAAATAATATGCATAAATGATGGTTCAAAGGATAATACATTAAAATTATTAAATGAATATGAAAAAAAAGATAGTAGAATAAAAGTAATAAATCAAAATAAAAGAAAAGGATTATCAGTAGCAAAAAATAGAGGATTAAATGTAGCATCTGGAGATTTTATTCATTTTTTTGATTCAAATATAATTTTAGATTTAAATGTTTATGAAAAAAGTGTAGAAAGAATATTAAAAGATAATTCAGATTTTTTAATTTTCGGAAATAAAAAAAAAAGATTTTATGATTATTTAAGTGTAAATAATCCTTTTTCTATAATAACAGAGAAAAAAATAAGTGCAAATTTTGAACTTTGGAATAAACTTATTAAAATGAAAACAATAAAAAAAAATAATCTAAAATTTTATAAAGGATTAGTTTTTGGTGAAGATGATCTTTTTAGAATAATGGCACTTTCTTTATCTCGTAGGATTTCTATTTTAACTGGTGTATCTTATCATGAAAGAAAAAGAAGAAATATATATAGAAGAATAAGAGCTAAAACAAAATTAAATTGTCGTATAAAAAGACTAAGATATTTAGTTGATTTTTTTGTAAAACATAAATTTACTAATGAGTATAATTATTTGCTATTTTTTGGATTATCAAGTACTTATAGTTATATTAAAAAATTGAAAAATGCAAAATTAAAAAAAGAATATTCTGAACAAATTTTAAGAATATATGATGATAAATTAGGTTTTAATAATATGAAAAAAATTTCTAACTATAATAATAGAAATTTAAAGAAATTCAGAGAATTAAGTAATTATAAAATGAAAACTGATTTATAGAATTTAAATTAAAAAATCTTTAAAGTTTAAGAATGATAATCAAAATTTTATTGTTTATTAAATTTTTTTGATGTATTTTTATATTTTTTTTATGCTTTTTAATTTATTACTAAGTTTTATATAACTAAAGAATATAATTGAAAATATAAAAAAACTTTAATATTATAATTCGACTAACAGTGAAAAAATTATTATAAAGATATTGAACATAAATTATCACTTTATTCTTTATCAAATTAGTGATAAAGTTTTAAAAATCGAATTTATTTTATTAAATATAATTTGAAATTTTATTATTCAAAAAAAATAAAAAATCAATTTAATAAAGTGTAATTCAAAAAGAAATTAAAACTTTATAAATTTCTTAAAGAAGTAAACTAAATATTAAATAATAATAATTATCATATCATTTTTACAACAATTGAATAAAAAGTATAAAATCGAAAACTCCTTTTCTATTTCATAATAAACCTATCTATTAAGATCTGATTTAGAAGTGATGAATAAAATTCAATTCTTTCTTATTTTTTTTATTTTTGAACAATTATGTCAACTTAACATTTTATTATTTATTCTTTCCTTTTATTTATTGATATTATTTTTGAAACATTGAATTTCATAAAAAGAAAAAATAATTTAAATGATATTTAACTTTTCATATATTATTATTTTATTCATCTTTTTGAAGATTATCATTTTCTTTATTATAATCAAATTATATGATTGAGTTTGAATTTATGTAAAATCTTTTTGAAAATGCTTTTGTCATCTAATAAAAAAAATGATTATTCTTTTGGAAATAATTTTTGAAATATAAAATATTTTATTATTTCCCAATAATCATTTCCATAAACAATATTTTTATATAATTAGATTATTTTAATTTTATTTAATCAAAATTAATTTTTTTTGAATATTTTGAGAGAATTTTTATTATTCAAATTAATAAATGAATTCCTTTAATTACTATATGAGAAAATAACTAATTTTAATATTCTCAAATTTCAATGAATAAAAGTTGAATTTTCATCATAATAATAATTATAATTACCCATTATAACATTAATATAGATTTTACATAATAATTTGAATAAACTCCATCAAAAGATTAATCAAACCATGATAAATTAATATATTCATTTCCTAACCTTTTAAAAATATAATTATATCAACATTTTATTCTTTAATAAATAAAAGAATGCTTGAATTATTTGTAAAATGAGTTAATAAAATTTATTCTTTTAAAATTATTTGAGAATCAATTATTTTTCCTACTTTTAATATATAGTATTTACTGTATATTTTTTCTATTTCTGAATAGTACTTTCTAAAGAATTTAAATTTAAATGCTTATTTTATAGATTTATAATTATTAAGAAATCTAAAATTTCAAATAATTTATTTTTTTTTTTATTATTACAAAATAATTTTTTAACATATTTTAAATGATTAAATAAAATAAATTTACTTTTAAAAGTTAAAATTTCTAAAAAAAAAATCTTATTAAAAAATATTTATTTAAAAATGAAAAAAATTAATAATATTTGGGAAAAATTTCAACAAATTGATAAAATCGGTTCAGGTTTCTTAACTAATGTTTATAGAGCCAAAAATAAAGAAACAGAAGAAATTGTTGCAATAAAAGAAATAAAAAAATCAAAAATAGGAAATTCAAACCATAATTTATTAAAAGAAATTGAAAATATGAAAAAATTGATATGTTCAGTTAAATTAATAGAAACATTTGAAGCTTCAGATTCATATTATTTAATCTCAGAATTATGTTATTTAAATCTTGAACAATATTTAAATTTAAGAAAAGATCCTTTATCAGAAGATGAAATAAGAGAATTTTTATTGCAATTAAATAATGGATTAAAAGAAATTAATCATCATAAAATAATTCATAGAAATTTAAAACCCACAAATATCTTATTATCTTTAAATAAATCAAGAATAGATAAAACAGACTTTAAAATTTCAGATTGTAAAATAAGTAATTTAGACGAAGAAGAAAATGAATTAACTGGAAAAATAGAAACAATATCACCTGAAATTTTAAAGAAAGATATAAAATCTATTTGTGAAAAAACTGATATTTGGAGTTTAGGAATAATAATATATTATTTATTGTTTAAAGAATATCCTTATAATGGAAGAAATATTTTAAAAGAAATTGAATCAAATAAACAATTAAAACAATCTAAAGATAAATATTTAGATAATCTAATTAAAGATATGTTAAATCCAAATGTTAGTTCAAGAATATCTTGGGAACAATATTTTTCTCATCCTTTCTTTGATAAAAGTCAAAATCAATCTTTAAGGTTACCTTTATTTAATTTAAATTGTAAAAGTCATTCAAAAACTGTAAATAAATATTGTTCAACATGTAAAATTAATATTTGTGAAACATGTTTACAAGCACATTCTTCTCATAAAGTTTTTCCTTTTTCTAAGATTGGAATCTCTGAAAATGAGAAAAATGAATTTGATACTCAAATGAATGAAATTAAAACTTATTTGAATAAAATATCTAAAATAAGAAATAAAATAAATGATTTTATAAGAGATATTAAATTAATACAAGAGAATCCTCTTGTTTATGAAAATGATAATGAAAATAATTATAAGTATTTTGTAATTCAATGTTTAAAAGTCATAAAAAAAAGAATTAAAATTGATGAAGATATTATGCTTCCTATGATAGGAAATTATAATTTTAAATGGGAATTAAAGAAAGATAATTTTTTTTATATTTTAGAGTAAAAACTTTGCTTTAATTTGAGTGTGTAAATTTTTATTTATTTTTTTGTCTGTATAATTAATAATGAAATATATTTAGAAAGTAAATTAAATAATAATTTTGAGTGTGTAATTTTTATTAAAAAAAAATAGGATGTTAAAAATATTTTTTAAATTTTAGTATGTAGCTTAAATAAATGTTAATAATAGCAAGTAAAATATAATAAAATAAATATAGTTTGTATAAATATAATTATTAAAAATTAGTGGGTAAAAATATATAATTCTTTAGAAAGTAAAATTATTGATAAATTAAGGGAGTAGAAAAAAATTTTTATTTTATTAAGGGTGTATAATTAACTCTAAAATTTAGGAAGTAATAAAATTTATTAAAATTCTAGGAAGTAAACTTTAATTAAATCTTTAAAGCCAGTAATTAAATTTTTTAAAAATTTAGTGGGTATCTTTTAATCATAATTTTTTAATTTTATAGAAAATAAAATATTATTATTAAATAATTATAGGAAGTAGAAAATAAGTCTTAAAAAAATAGTGGGTAATTTTTTAAAATAATAAAATAAAGGGTGTAAAAATTATTTTAAAAAGTTTTGTTTGTTATTTATATTTTTTATTGTTAAGCAAGTAAGAAGAAAAATAATCTATTAGCCAGTAAGAATATTTTTAAAAAAAGTCAGTAAGAGACTACAAATAATATTATAGAATGTATCTTTCAAAATAAATATATATAGTCTGTTATTAAATCATTTTTAATTAAAATAGAAAGAAAGAAATAATTCTTTAATTATAGAAAGAAAAATTATATTTTTATGTTATAGGAAGTTAAATAAACATTAAAAAAAAAGGAAGTAACAAAATTCACTTATATTATAGTTTGTAAGATTTTTTTTTAAATTAAAAAGTGGGTAAAAAATTGATTTATTTTAGGAAGTAAAAAATATTATTGATGATTAGTATGTAATAATTTTTATTTTTATTTATAGAAAATAAGATAATATAATTTATGTTTCTTAAGGAGTAATAAAAAACTTAAATAATTTTAGTATGTAATTTTTTGAATTTTGATATAAATAAACAATTATAGGAAGTAAAGAATCTATATAACATATTTTGACTGTAAAAACTTTTTATTTATCATAAAAAGGTTGAAGTAATTTTACATTTTAAAAATATAGGGAGTAATTCATTATTATAAAAAAAATAAAGAGAGTAAAATATATTATTGATTTGAAGCGAGTATTATTTTTTATCTAAAAACAATAGAAAGTAAATTACTTTTTTATCATATAAAAAGAGAGTTCAATAGCAATCTAAATATACTAGGAAGTATTATGAATAAATAATATAAAGTGGGTATTTCAATTAATTATTTTTTTTAGAAAGTAATTTAAAAATCAAATCTTAAAAAGAAAATAAAATAAAAAATAAAAAATGATAGAGAGTAAGACTATTAAATTATCAATAACTGATTGTTAATTAATGAAATTAAAATATATATTTTTAGTGTGTATATTTATTAATAAAATATTAAAGTGGGTAAATATATTTTAAAAATGATTATTAGGATGTATTATTTTTAATAATTTTATAGGATGTAAATTTTTATAATTTTTGAGAAAGTAATTTATTTTTTAAATTTTTAGTTAGTATATAAATAATAAAATCTAAATTAGTGTGTAAATTTTATTTTATTGAGAAAAAGCCTAATGTTATAAAATTTTTTAAAATATATTGTGTGTATTTAATTTCATCTAATTTTGAGGGTGTAATAATTTATTATTAATGATATTTAGGCTGTATTTTTTTATTTATTATAATTTATAGGGAGTAACAATTATAAATAATATTTAATAGAAAGGTTGTAAAGTGACTCACAAATTCTTTTAAATTGAAATGTCTCGTCTCATATTGATGAATTATTAAATTGAAATAAATTCAATTTTGTTAGAATTCATATAACTATTAATTTATTTATAATTTTTTTCCTATAGATTATTTAAAAACTATTTTTTATTAATTGTATATACCCCATGTCTTATTTATAAGTATATTTTTTTTATAGATTATAATATTGGAAGTATAAATAGAAATCCTAAAATAAAATTAAATAATGGAATTTTTACTTTTGAATATTCTTTTGATTGATTAAAAAGCATAATACATTTTTTTTAGAAGTAAATTAAATATTAATACATTTAAATTATAATTAAAATAGTGAATATTTACATTATTTATTTCTTCAAAAAATAATCAAAATATATAATCTAGAAATGATATCTAAAATATTATGAATTATTTGGGAAAAAATATTATCATGATAATTATATTAGATTATTTTTGATTTATTATTTTAAATAATTTTAACATAAATATTTTTATTATATTTAAGTTATGATCATTTCTTTTATATTAATTTTAAAAAAATAATTATTTTGTATAAATAAATCTATCATTTTTATATTAAAAATTAATTTATTTTTTGGAAAAATGTGATTGAATTTTCAATTATAATTTGAAAAAAATAATGTAGAAGAAATTATAGGATTTATATTATTTTATAAAATTATTATAATATTATTTTAAATTTTCTTTAAAATTAAAAAAAATTTTCCAAGCTTTGTTCAAAGCTTCGAAAATTAATTCAAATTTCATCAAGGAAGAGAAAAGAAAAACATAAAATATAAATAATAAAAAATTTAAATATTTACGAATTATATAAATAGTTAAAAATATACAATAATTTTCTAAAAAATCCAAAATTATTTTAAAATAATATAATCAATCAAAGTTATTCATATCTTAAGATAATATTTAATGAATATTTCTAATATAAGTAAACAGAAAATATTTTTTTTTTTATAATTTCTAAAAAAAAGATAATAAATATTTATTGTATTTATTTTTCTAATTAATAATTTTTATTTAAAATATTCAAAATTTCAAAAATTGTGATATTGTTTTTATAATATAAAAAATCGAAATAATAATTTATGGAAGAACAAGTTTGACAACAATTTCAATTTTTTAATATTATAGAAAAATAATAAAGAAAATATATTCTGAAAATAAAAATAAACAAAAAACATTAAAAAAGAACAACTAATAATGAATTTTAATTAAAATTTCAAATTCAAAAAAAAAACATCTTAAATAAAAAATAAATTTATTAAAATAAAAAAAAAAAAATTAAAATATAAAAAATATAACTTATAAACCTTCCAAAAAAAAAAAAAAAAAAATAAAATAAATAAAAAAAAAAAATGAATCTTAGAACAAAACATTCCTTAGCAATAAATACAAAAATCCCAAAATATCCAAATGACGGGAGAGGTCGTGATACATATATAAGTTATGCAGTATTAAAAGATTATCATTATCTTCCTCCTCAGCCATCATCATATCCACCTCATGTGACAAAAAGTCAAGATCTTTCTTTAAAAAAACCAATAAAAAAATATATAATGGATGGTCAAGGAAGAGATTATTATATATCTTATACTATAAATTTAAGTACAAATAAATATTCTGGTGATGTTAATATTGTAAATACTTTAAGAACTTCTCCTAATAAAATTAATATTCCAAAAGGAACTTCTAATTTTGAAAAAAAATTAATTAATAGAATTTTTTATGGAAAATGCCCTGGTTTAAATACAAGATATATGAGTCCTAAAGTTATTTTTGCTAAAAAAAAAGCAGAAATTGAAGAAGAAGAAAGATTAAAAAGAGAAGAAGAAGAAAGATTAAGAAGAGAAGAAGAAGAAAATTTATTTCAACAAAATCAAAATGAAGAAAAAAAGAAAAAAAATCCTTATTCTAGAGAACCTTTACCTACTGAAGATGATTTAAAAGAATCTGTTAAAAAAATATTTTTGTTTAATAATAAAAGTATTGATGAAAATAATAAAGAAAAAGATAAAGCTTGGTATTAAATTATTAGTTTCTTAAATAATTTGTTTAAAATATTTTATTCTTTAAAGGTTTTATTTTTGTTTTTTTTATTTGAAATCATTATTTTTAATGTTATTTTTTTTCAATTTTAAAGTATTAATGATAGGTGAATGAAAAAAAAAAATAATTTTTTTTTATTTATCTATAAAAAAATTTAATGGATTGAATTTAAGGAAAAAAAGATTTATATCTTTTAAATATATTATGGAAGTTCTAAAGAATCAACATTTCCTTTTTCAATTTTTTCCCATGTACTTTTAAAATAATTTTCAAGATTATCTTCTTCTTCTTTTCTTTTTCTTTCAAAAGTATCTTTTTCATTTTCATAATTAGTATTTAAATTATTTAATAAATTTCTTTTTTCATTATATTGACTTTGTAAAAGTTCATATTTATTTTTTAATTCATTGAATTCATTTTGTAATTTTTCTTCTTTTTCAATAATATCTTTATTATCAATAATTAATTTTTGATTTAATTCTCTCATAGGTTGTAATCTAAATTCAAAATGATTTATAATATCATTTTTTTGAGTTTCTAATTCAGTTTCTTCTTCAATTAATTTATTAATTTTTTCTTTTATTTGAATAATATCAGAAATTGAAGTTGAAATTATTTGTTCTTTTTTAAGTGCAACTTTAAATCTATTTATAGGAGATTTTGAACTTCTAGTTCTATTAAAACTTTTTTTTACAGAAAAAGAATTATTAACATTTGAAACATTAGAAAAACTTTTTCCAAATCCAAATGATGATCCATAATTTTGATTATTATTTATTATATTAACAAAATTTGGTTCTGTTTGAATAAAATTTTCTTTTTCTTTATTTTCTTTTTCTGTTTTTAAAGACGGATTATTATTATTTTTTTTATTGAATATTTTTTTTTTTGTTTTGATTTTCTTTTGACTATTATTTTTTTTTAATGGTTTTTCTAAAGATTTTCTGACTTCTTTTATATTATTTTTACTTGATTCTTTTTTTAAATTTTTATCTAAATTTTTTACTTTATTTCCTCCTAAATTCATACTTTTTGTTTTTTTATGACTATTTTTCTTTTTAAATCCATTTATTTCATATGGAACAAATACTCTTTTATTATAAGAAATATAATGGAGACCATCTAATTCATTTCCTTCTTCATCAAATTCATGAGTATAAATTGCTAATTGACAAAGTTGTTTATTCATTTATATTTTTTTATTTAAATTTTTTATCAGTAATTCCATAATTTTTTATTAATTAAAATTTTAATTAATTTCTTATTTGTTACTTTAAAAAAACATTTGTCTTAAATTTATTTTAATAATTTAAACTCAAAATATCGATTGAAAAGTAAATTAGATATATTATTAACAACAATAAAATAAAAAAATAAAAAAATTTTTTTAATTAAATATTATATTATAAAATAAAACTTAAAAATATATAAAATAATATGTCAAATTCAATTCCATTATCAGAAGATGAAAATAATAGATTAAATAATTTATCCAGTGAATCTGAACAAGACAATTTTTTAGTCGAACAAACTAATGTAATAGAACCATCATCAGAAGAAATTTGTAAAATATATTTTTAATAAAATTAGACCCAAATCATTTAAACGAAAATACAAATGCAGAAAGTATAAATAATAGTCTTATTTTCAGATTAAATTCAAGTAGAAATGGTTTTATTCAATTTCCATTATATTATTTTAATTTCAATAATTATTTGAATTTTGAATCAAATTTTGAAGATGAAGATGAAGAAAATGATAATTTTAATTATGAATATCAAATGCAATTAGGTTCAAATATAGAAGAAGTATATGATAATTTAGGATATATTTTAAACAATGAAAAGTAAAAATAATATTTTAATTTCAATTAGACAAAAAATAAAATCAGAAAAGGAAAAAATTCATCAAATAAAGAAAAATTTTAATAAATTTAAAAAAGAATATAATCAACAATATACAAAAATAAAAGAAAAAATAAATAATTGGATACAAAATAAAGAAAATCCAAAAGAAAAAACAAAAAATGAAATAATACCAAAAACAAAAAATATAACAATAGATGTAGGAGGAACATTACAAACAATTTCATATAAAACATTATTAAAATTTCCTAATTCAGTTTTAGGAGCATTTTTTAATGAACATATAAAAATTCCAAAAAGAAAAGGAAATATATTTATTGATAGAGATCCAAAAATATTTTCATTAATGTGTAAATATTTATCAACTTTAATATTACCAAATTTTCAAAATTTATCTGAAGAAAAAGATTTTTTTGAAGAATTATCTTTTTGGAAAATTCCAATAAAACAATCAAAAACAGAATTTAAATTTGATAAAAAATGGTGTTCATCATATTTAAAAATAGATAAATCTCAAACAATAATAATAAAAAATTCTTCTGAGCATGGAATAGTTTTTATGAAGCCAAAAATGAATATATATAATTCATATGTTGAATTTAAAATTGATGTAACAATGCCATGTAAAAATAGAAATTATTTATATATTGGATTAGTAGATGAATCAAAATATAAAAAAAGTTATTTACAATCTACTTTATGGAAAGATTCTCCTTGTTCTTATTATTGGAATGCTTGGAGTGGAAAATTATTTAAAATAGATGAATTTGGAAATCAAAATTCTAAAAATGGATATGGATATGAATTTGAAGATAATGAAATTAAATGTGCTATTGAATATAATCAAAAAAATAGAACTATATCATTTTATAGAAATGATGTTAATTTAGGAGTTGCTTTTCATAATGTTCAACCTAATTTAACCCCTTCTATTGATGTTTGGTTTGAATCTGGAAAAATTTCTATTACTAAATCTAAAGAACCTAATGTTAAAGTTTATTTATAATGCCATTTTTTTTTTGAATTTCTTTATATAAATATGATAGAATGGTAATTTAGGAAAAAATATATTTTAAATTAAAAATTTTTTTTTTTATTATTTATAAATATGAGTTTTAATAATTGTAGTATTATTAACAAATGTTTGTATTTATGTGATATTTGTGGAAAACAATTTCAAATGAAAATCAATTATAAGAAACATATGAAAATTCATAATAAATATTCTTTTTATTGTTCTTTTCCTCATTGTTATAGAACATTTAATTGTAGATATAATAAAAAAGTTCATGAAAGAATTTATCATGAAATGAAAGATAACAAAAATAATTTCTTAAAAAATGTAATTAATAGAATTATGGAAGATTTTACTCTTATTTGAAAATTTTAAGTATAAAGTAATATTTGAAAAAATTTAAGTTTAAGGTAATAAAGGTAAAATTTATATTAATTGATTTTTTCTTTGTAGAGATTTCTTTGTAAATAATTGATTAACCTATCCCTATAAAAGGAGAAATGTATTTAATAATCCTTTAAAAACAATCTAAAATAATTTAACTTTAATATAAACAACCTAAATATAAAATATAAAGCTTTAAAATATTATAAAAAAAACAAAATAAAAAAATAAAAAAAAACCAAACACAAAATATAATAAAAAAAATAAAAATATAAAATAAATAAAAACAAAAAAAAAAATAAAAAAAAAAATAATTCTTTTCAAAAGATAAATTCTGAATCTTAAAAAAAACTTATATTAAATAAGAAAAAAAACCAAAAAAAAAAAAAAAAATGAAATATCTTCAAAAAACTCAAGTATTAGAAATTCCAAAAGGAGTAACAGTGAAAGTAAAAAGTAGAGTAGTAACAGTAGAAGGTCCTCGTGGAAAAATAACAAAGCAATTTAAACATGTAAAAATAGAAATAGAAGTAAAAGATAATAAAGTACATGTTCACACATATATGTCAACATATAAACAAAGTGCAATTTTACATACAATAGCATCTCATATTAGAAATATGATAATTGGAGTTACTCTTGGATTTAGATATAAAATGCATACTGTTAAAAAACATTTTCCTATTGAAGTTGCTATTAAAGATGGTGCCGTTGAAGTTGGAAGATTTTTAGGAGAAAGAAATGTTAAAACTATTAAATTATTAGAAGGAGTTACTGCGAAAAAAAATGAAAAAGATCAAGATGAAATTTGGTTCGATGGTATTGATATCGATCAAGTCGCTCTTACTTGTGCTCATGTTTTTCAATCTTGCTTTGCTAAAAATAAAGATAGAAGAAAGTTTCTTGATGGGATTTATGTTAGTGAAAAAGATAATATTGAAAAGTAAATTTGAGGTTTTTTTTTTTTGAAGATATAATTTAAATAAATCTCAATTTATAATAAATTTATGATGGAAAGGAAATTTTTTAAATTTAATTTATTTTTTTTTTAATTAATTATCAAAAAATCTCCAATAGAAAAAAATAAATATACACACAATAGTAATTATTTAAATAATTTTGAATCTCCTTTCCTTTTGTGCGATATATTTTAGAAGAGAAAAATCACAAATCAACAACCAATCCTACCAATATTCTACTGAGTATAAAAAATGTTTTAATAAATCTATATAGCCTTTATCCTTTAATATAATACAATTTTATTTTTATTCTTAAAATTTATTATTTTCTTTGAAATATTAAAATTAATCAATTTAGGAATAATTCATAGTTTAGCGTTTAATAAAAAAAAATCAATACAATATGCAATTTAGTTTTTGTTTGAAATATCTATAATATTTACATTTTTTTAAATCCCTATGTTTGAATATATTATATTGTTTTGACTTTATTTGATAATTGTAATGTAATTTGAACTTTGTTATTTGAGATAGTTTATAAATTTTTGAAAGAGATTATTATTTTCAATTCTTTAATATTTCATTCATTTTTTTAGATATTTTTTTATAAATTTAATTATTCCTCCTAATAAATAAGTAGGATTCAAATTTATCATAATTATTTATATAATTTGTTAAATCAGTTTTAAATTTAAATTAATATTTTCAAAGAGATTATATTTGATAGATTTAATATTATAAAATTATTAATAATTGAATCATTATGTTTTTATGCATTATTATTTCCATCAAAAACAGCTTCAATAACATTATCAATATTCTTTATTCCTTAATCAGTTAAATTAATTTAATTGAAATTAAATCTGAAATATTCAATAACTTTATTTATAGAAATTTTTTTATTTCTTAAATCTAATTTTTTTTAATATAAAAATAATAAAAGAAATTAAAATAAAATCTTTATATACAAATAAATAATTTTTTAATTTTAAAAATGATATATATGAATCATAAAAATCTTCTCAAAAAAAATTAAAAATATTGTTGAATATCAAATATTTGAATTTAATTGATTAATAGCATCTAATTTTGCTTGAATAGATTCAATTAACATATCACCAACTTCATCTCCCATTTCAGGATTAAATTGATAACCACCATTTAATTTCATATATAATCTTTTTTGTTTAACTTCATCATCAAGATGATCAGTTTGAACTTTAAAATAATTTAATTGATCAATAATATCTCCAGTTTGACTTCCTGAATTACTTATATTAAATTTAATAATTCTTGGAACTTTTTTTTTGCCTTCTAATTCTCTTTTTTTTATTATCTCATCTAAATAATTTATTGGTTTTTCTGGTTTTGGATGAAGAATTTGAATTGGTTTTAAAAATTTTTTTTTTCTTTTTAATATTAAATTAAATTCTTCATCTTCATTTAATTTATTATATGAATCTATATTATTTAATGATAATGTATGTAATTTTTTTTGAGGTGAAATAGAAAAAAATTCATTTCTTTTTTTATTATTTTTTTCTGTTAATTTAATATTATTTTTATCTATTTTTTTTATTGAATTTTCTCTTATATTTTTTAATTTTTGATTTATTGAAGATTTAAAAATATTTTTTTTTGAATATTCTATTTTTTCTTTTTCTAATTCTGCTATTTTTTTCTTTTTTTCTTCATAATTATATTTTTCTTTATCTTCTTCTTCACAAATTTTAGCAATTTTACTTTTAAAAGTTGGTAAAATTTGACTTCTATTATTCCACATTTGATGTAATTTTTTTATTTTTTCTTTTGTTTCTAATTCTAATATTTCTTTTTGTTCTTTTCTTCTTTCTGAAAGTTCTTTTAATTCATCTATTGTTACAAAATTTTTTTTTTGTAAATTTACTCTATCCAATAATCTTTGTTCATTAAGTTCAAATTTTTCTTTATTTCTAAAATATAAATATTCTCTTTTAGATTTTTTATTTATTTCTTTTATAAATGGTTTTACTTTTTTTATTTTTTCTTCAGTCTCATTTTTTCTTTTTAAAAATATTTGATGTTCTTTTTCTTTTTTTTCTTGAAATAATTTTTGTTTATTTTCTAAATTTTCTTTTTCAATAGTTTCTAGTAATTTTTCTCTTTTTTGAGATGTTATGAATTTGTCTTTTTTTATTTTTTCTTTTATTTCTTTAGATTGTTTTTCATATTCTTGAATTTTTAATTTATATTCTTCTTTATCTTTTTCAAAATTATCTAAAAATTTTGATAAAATTTCTTTTTTTGATGGTTTATTAACTACATTAATTTCTTCAATTTGATTATAAATATTTTCTAATTTTTTTTGTAATAAATTTTTTTTTTCTTCAATTGAATTAATTTTTGCAATTCTTATATTTTTTTCAACAATTGATCCATTAATTAAATCTACTCCTTCTTCTTCTATTAATTGTTTATTTTTTTCTAATTTTATAATTGCATTTTTTGTATTTTCTTCTGAAATTTTTAATAATTTTAATTGTTTTTCTCTTTCTTTTGAAAGTGAATTTTTTAAATTATTTTTTTTATCTAATATTTCTTTTAAATTATTTGGATTATCTTTAAGTTCAATATCTGATTTTATATCTTTAAATTCTTTTTCAAAATTTTCTTTTGCTTTTATTAATCCTGAAGAAGCTCCTTTTTTTAAATTTTCTGGTATATCTAAATTATCTAATTTTTCTTTTAAAAAAATTTTTCTATTGTTTTCCTTTTTATTTAATGTATCAACTTCAGTTAATAAAACTTTTTCATTATCTTCATTTAATAATGAATTATTTTTATCTTCATTTAAATTAATCGAATTTTTATCTTCATTATTGAGTAATTTTATATTATCAACATTGAAAGTTTTTTTTCCTTCTTTTTGCTTAAATTCTTCTTTTTTTAAATTTTTATTTCTACTTTTTATGTTTGACATTTATATTGTTTTTACAATATTTTGAATATATTTTTTTTATTTTTTGATTAATTTTTTTTTTAAAGAATAATGAATACAAAAATAACTCAAAAAAATCCAAAAACAAAAAAATTAAAGATATTTTTTTCAGTAATTCTTTTTGCTATTGCTTTTTTTATATTTTGTTTAAAAAAAATAAATAAAAATTTAACTGAATTAGATTTCAAATATACTTCAAAAATTCAAGAATTTTTTTTATCTTATATTGAAATATTCTTGATGATATCTAAAGTTTCTAGTCATTATTTTTTATTTTTGTTTTTTATAATCTTAATAGATAATTATAAAAATATTTATATGTCTTTTATATTAGTTCAAGTGGTTTCTTTCGGATATTATCTATCTTCAATCATAAAATTACTATTTAATGATAAAAATCCTTTTATAATATATAAAAATATAAAAATATATGAATGTGGTTTAGGATGGGGATTAGCTTCTGAAAATATTATTATATTAATTCCTTTTTTATTCATTTTATGGGATATAATTTCAATTAATAAAAACAGAAAATGCTTCGAATTTTTTTTTTTTTCATTTATTTTATTATTATTTAATTGTTTATCAGAAATAATCAAAGGCACTTATTTTTTAAGTCAAGTGATTTTTAGTATTTTAATTGGCTTTTCAATATATGAATTAATTGAGGGATTTAATTTAAATTTAGAAAAAGGAAATTTTCTGTATATTATCTTAAAACATTATTGTATTTATATAATTTTAAATTTGTTTTTAATTTTTGTTTCATTATTTTCATTTATTTATTCCATAAAAAAAAACATTAATACAATGAAAAATGTTTATTGTCAACAAAAAGATAATAAAAATATTAATTTTGGAGAAAATAATGGGAATAATATAATAAATGAAGGGAGTTTCCTTTTAATTTCAATTTTTATTGGAAATATTTTCCATTATTTTTCTTTAAAAAGCCAATTATTTTTCACTTTAAATAATAATAAAAATCATTGGTTTCAGTTTAATTTTGAACAATTAACAATTTCATCAAATTCTTCAAATTCAAGTGAAATTTCAATAATTATAATGGGAGAAACAAAATGGAATAATACTTCTCAAATAAAATCATTTTTAAGATTTGTTATTTCTTTATTTTTTTCAGCAATTTGTTTTATTCCTTATTATTTAATTAATTGGAATCAAAAATATTATTTAATATTTTTTATAAAATTTCTTCTATCATTTTTTCTTTTTTATTATGGATATTTTTTCTTTTTCAAAATCATCATAAAAAAAACACATTTAGTAAACTTTACATTATTTATTCAAATAGAAGAAAAACAAGAAAAATTATTAAATTTATCAGAATAAAAACAAAATATTTAATTTAATATATTTCAAATAAATTTAAATAAAATAAAAAAAATTTTTTAAATTTCAGATAAAAATTTATTCATTTCAGCAGCATCATTTAAAATAAGATTATTCTTTTTACCTTCAAGAGCATTAATTTCATTAATAGCAACAGTAATTTCTTTAATTTTATTTTCAGCTTCTTCAATTTTCATTTTTAAATCTTCATTAATTTCTTGTTCTTTTTTAATTCTTTCTTGAATTGAAATAACTTGATTTTGTTTAACAACATTAATATGACCTGCTTCATTTTGAACATCTTTAACTTTTTTTTCTGTTTCAATTTTTAAATGTTCTATTTCTCCTTCTGCAGAAGATAATTCTGATTTTATTTCATTAATTTGATTTTCTAAATTTTTTTTTGTCTTTTTTGACATTATTAATTTTTCATTTAAACCTTTTATTCTTAAATCTAATTCTTTACTATAATTTAATAATTCTTTATATTCTAAATCTTTCTTTTGATTTATTTCTTTTTGAGCTTCATATTCTTTTTCTGAATTTTCTAATTCTTTTTTTAATGCTAATAATTTCTCTTTTGCAACACTATAAAATTCTTTTAATTGATTTTGAACATCTGAATTTAAATTTTTAGAAGTATTTAAAGAATTTTTTGTTGATTGTTTCTTTGAACTCATTTTTTATATTTAATTATTTTTATTTTTTGAATATTTATTAAAATATATTTATATATATTTGATTTTTTAAATATTAAGTATTTATTGAATAAAAATTCACATTAAATTTTTACTACTACAATTCTATATGAAGTTAATCTATTTAATTCTTCTTCAATATCATATAAAGATTTTTCTATTTCTCCTTTTCTTTCAATTTGTCTTTTTGATAATCTTGCAATTGGCATTTGAAATAATTCAAATTCTAATTCTTTTTTCATATTAGATAATTCTTCTATTCTTTCTTTTTTTTCTTCTTCTGGTAAAATTCTTGTTCCTCTTGGTAAATTTTTTTCTTTTTCTAAAATTTTTTCTTTTTCTTTTTGAATTCTTATTTCTTCTTTCATTATTTTTAAATATTCTGGTATTCTTCCATAATCTTTATGAAGATTTAAATTAGAAAAATTCTCTTTTATTAATTTTGATTCATTATTTATTTTTGGTAATTTTAAACTTTGATTTAAATAAAAATTATAATAATTTAATGATGGATTTCTTTCTAAAATATTTTTTATATTTAAATTCCTTTTTTCAAAATTTACTTTTGATGATTGTGCTCTTGCTTTATTAATTTTAAATTTAGGATTTATTTTTTTATTTTTTTCATAATCATATAATCTAGAAGTAACATCATAATTATTATTTTTTTTTGGATGAGAATTTATTAATAATAATTGTAAAGCTTCATTTTCTTTTCTAAGTCTTTCTTCTTTAATTTGATATTCTTTTTCTCGGATTAAATCCTTATTTCTTTTTATAAAATTAGTTTTTCTATTTGATAAATAATTATTATAATTATTATTTGTATAATAATTAACTGATGGTTTAAATGATTTTTTTATTTGTTTTTTTTCATTTGAAGAATTAAAATCTCTATCTCTACAATATTCACAATATCTATAATGAGAAACATTTAATTTTGATTTTGAGTGATTATGATTTAATTCTGTATTCATAATATTACTATTTTCATTAATTGTTTTTTCTTCACTATTATTTGAAAATCCATATTCATTTGTAACTATTGGAAAATTTGAATAATCTGAACTTCCTTTATAAATATATAAATTTGATATCATATTCCTTAAATTATCCATTTTTTTATAAAAAAAAAATTAATATTAAATTAATTTTAACAGAAAGAATAGTTTTTTACTTAAAAATTATAATTGTTTTTCTCTTTCTTTTGAAAGTGAATTTTTTAAATTATTTTTTTTATCTAATATTTCCTTTAAATTAGTTGGATTATCTTTAAGTTCAATATCTGATTTTATATCTTTAAATTCTTTTTCAAAATTTTCTTTTGCTTTTATTAAT
>JAJJKW010000395.1:0-33924 GCA_023805745.1 Isotricha sp. YL-2021b | reverse complement strand
CCCCAATCCCCAATCCCCAATCCCCAATCCCCAATCCCCAATCCCCAATGAAATTTCTTTTATTCGAAAAAATAATAAATTTTGGAAAATAATTTAAATTATAAAAATATTATAAAAATTAAAAATTATTTTTTCTTTAATCCTTCAATTAAATATATTATTTTTTTAAATTTAATAAATTATTTTATTAGTATTTGGAAAAAATTTATCAAAATCTATTTCAAAAGGTGTATTAACATAAAAATTTTTTATTTGTTCTTTAGCAATTTTTAATAAACATTCTTCTTTATTGCCTAATTTTTTTTCTTCTTTAAATATTATATTAATGGAATGGTAAATTCCCCAAAAAGCCCTGGGAGTACTTTGAATTAGAACACTTTGTGAATAATATTTTAAAGCATTTTTAGCATTTTCAGCATTATTCATTGAAGCATATATATCTCCTATTTTATTTAATATTTTATAATTATTTGGATTATGTAACAATTGTTCTTCTAAACAATATATTGCTTTATTATAATTATTCACAGATAAATATACATCACTTAATTCATTCCATGCTTCTTGATCATCCATAAATACTCTTAAATATTCATTCCATAAATCAATATATTCATTTATATTCGAAAATTTATATCTTAACTTCATAAATAAAATATATCTTTTTAAACTTTCTCTATCATCTTGATCATCTATTATTAATTGTTTATATTGATCCATTGAGATTCCTACTTTGGCTTTTGGATCTATTTCATTTTTAGATGCATACATTCTAATTATTTTTTTATCTCTTCCAAATTTCTCCAAAAATTGTGAAAATAATTTTTTTGTTAAATTATACCTTTTTAATTCTATACTTAAATAAAATAATTTTTCTTTAAAAAAGAATTCTTCATTTCCAATTTGTTTTGAATATAATTCTAAAAAATTTTCAATATGTTTAAATAAAAAAATTGATGTGGAATTGTTTAATTGTATAGTTTTTTGAAGCCATTCTTTATAATGTTCTTTTGATTTACCAGACCAAAATTCTATTGATTTTTGAATTGAACTCAGTTCCTCTTCACTCATTTTGTGAATATATATAATTAAAATCCAAAAAAAATATATTTAAATAAAAAATAAAAAGTTTATTTAATAAATTATAATATATGTCTTACCCAAAAATTTCAACAGTGTCAATTTCTTTTAATTCAAATAATCAAGAAAATAATACTAATTTAAGACCTCTTTCAGGAAATAAATTTAAAACAACTCTAAATAAGAGTATTGGAATTGGAACAAATGATGATAATAGAAAATATTCTTTATCAAAAAGAGCTTTGATAACTTCATTGAATTTTTCTAGTTATTTACCAACAAATGAAAATGAACTTATAATTGAGGAAAAAATACCAAAATTTAAAAGTTCAAGAAATTCAAAAAAAAAATTAGAGATTAAATCATCAAAAAAATATTTTATTAGTAATTCCCAACTAAAAAATTATAAATATATAGGAAAATATAAAATTCCAAGAATTAAAAGCACAAAAGGAAATATTTTAAAAAATGAAATATTAAAAAACACATTAAATTATAAACCAAAACCACCAATTAAATATAATTATTTAAATTTTCACAAAAGAAGTAAAGCAATAAAAGATAATATTGTTTCTGATGGTATTTCTTTAATTGAAACCTTAATGAATCAAACTACTAGTAACTTTAATAATAAATATCAAGTTCAATACTGGACTAATAATAAAAAGAAAAAAGAAGAAATTAAATATTGTTTTAATTTAATTAAAAAAGGTACAAAATTAGTGGATATTGATAATATATTAAATGGTCCTAAAGAAATTATAACTTATAGAATTCAAACTGATCCAAATTTAGATTATCAACTATTTAATGAAAAATCTAAAATGAAATCTATTAGAGACAGAAAAAAAAAATATAATATGACTATAAATACTCTTGAGCATTTGAGACCTTTAACTTCAAAAAATTAATTTTTTAGTTCTCAATTTGATATTTCAATTTTATTTTTAATTATAATTTGATTTTTTTTATATATAAGTAAAAAAAATATTTAAATATTTATTAAAACAAATATCGAAGTGTATCTAATTTTAAATGATTTATTTTTTCTTTTTATTATTAAAAACATATAAATTCGGATTAAAATTATATCTTTCATGATTATTATTTTTATTACTATTTGCCCTTTTATTAGCAGATTTATCTCTTACATTTTTTTTTTCGATTTTAATATTATTTGATTTCCAATTAATTTTAGAACTCCTTCCTGTTAAACTTTGTTTATAACCATTTTCATTTTTTCTTTCTGTTTTTGATTGGTATAATTGAATATCACTTTCACTTTTATTATTATTTAATGGAAAAATTGGCTCATTAGGTGAACAATTATTTAAATATTTTACTTCTGTAATATTGACACAATTATCATCTCCAAAAAATAAAATTTTATCTTTTGTAATATCAAAATTTTCTGTTTTTTTACAATCTTTTTCCCAATCCATAAAAACTTTATTATTTGAACTATTATTATAATAATATTCAAAATAAGTATTAACATAATGTTTCACAATAGGACAAGTAACAGGTAAAAAAAGACAAGATATTTCTACAGCTTTTGAATGATAATAAGCACCATTATCATTTTTATTATTTAAAAATCTTAACTCATTGGCAATTGAAAAATAAGCAACAGTAAACATTAAAATTTTTTCAATTATTGCATCTCTTAATAATTCATATTTTGGGTCTGAATCAAGATCTAAATCATCATAAGACATTGCATATAAAAACATAATATTTCCTATATTGAATAAATTTAACCAATCATCATTTTTTATTATTCCTAAAATATTTCTTGTTGATATTTTCATTTTATTATTATGTATAAAAGATAATATTTTTTCTTTGGAATATATTTCATTATTTATATTTTTTCCATTTTTAAAATTATTTGCACATTCAATTATATATTTATATAAAGATATGATTATTGGTTCATTTTCTAAAATTTTTTCTTGAAAAATTTTGGAATATTTTTTTTTGATTTTTTTTAAATCATTTTTAATTTTTTTAAATAAAAAATAAGTTTTAACAATATTATCTTCGCAAATTAAAGCAGCTAATTTGGCATGATTAAGTGCATCAATGTGATTATTATTTTGAGAATACGCAGCACACATTTGTAAATGAAATTTAGCACAAAACCTTAATTCTAAAATAAAATCTCCTAAAAGAATATCAGATTGAATTTGGTTATTTAAAATTTCTTCTAAAAAATATGAATTATTTATTATAATTTTATGTTTGTTTTCTAAATATTTATTAAATTCTTCATTGACTTTTTCTAAGAAAATTACACATTTTGAAATATTTTTTAATTTTTGATAACAGCATCCAATATTATGATTAATTATTACTTTTAATTTTGGATCTTTAATTGAATTAGAATATTTTTCTAAGATGTCATTTGCTTCTGTTAATAATTCTAGAGCGGTGTCTAACTTTTCTAATTTTTCTTCTAAAATTACCTGAATTGTAATATTGTTTAACTCTAAAATTTTTGATGTTATTTCAGTAATTGTCAATTCTTTGTTATTTAAAGATTTTTTAAACAATTGATTGTTATTTGAAGTCATATAAATTTATTTTTTAAAATTAAAAATTTTAAATATAATTGATAATTAATGAATTTTAATTTAAATATTATATATATTACTTCTTCATAAAAATATTTATTGTTATTTTTATTTATTGTTATTTTTATTTCTTCTTATTTTCTATTTTTGAATGGTTATTTATATTAAAAATTTTTGAAAAATTTTTAATTTGAATTCCTTGAATTAATTTTTTTCGATAATTTATTTCATGAAATTTAGTTAAAGAATCATTTTTACTCATTTTATTACTTGAACTATCATTAATTTTACTAATATCATTTCTTTTATTTCTTCCAACACTTTGATTTCTATAACTGGTTTTACTATTTGAAATATTACTTTTTGTTACACTATTATTTTGAGTTACATTTTTTTTATTTATTTTATTTCGAATTGAAAACCTCATTAAAGAAAAATCTTTTAAATTTGATTCTCTTGAAGTCATATTATTATTTCCAGTAATTGAATTTGAAATATTTCCTTTTCTCTTTTTAACTTTTTCATTTTTTTGATTACTTGAAGTTCTTCTTCTTATATTATTATATTTTTCATTATTATTTTTTGAGTCTAAATTCCTTTTTTTTATTGAATCTCCATTATGAAAAATTGTATGAGTGGAGTATTTAAGATTATGATTTTGATTATTATTCACTTTATTTGAATAATGTTTTTCATTTTGATTTCTTGAAGTATGAATATTATTTATATTATTAACTTTATAATAAATAACATTTTTATTATTTGAATTATTATTATTATCATTGTTATTATTTGAATTATGAATATTAATCTTTTTTTTATTTTTATTATTTGAAGTACTTCTATTTGCTATATTCTTGGTAATAGGAGATTTGATATTATTTTCATTTGAATTTATAATTGAATTTGTACCTAATCTAAATGTTTGAGGAATATTTAAACTATTAAATATATTATTTATACTTTTTGAACTTTTATAATTATTATTAAAATTGATTGATGATAAATTTTTTGTATTTCTTGAATATGAGCTTATATTATGTTTTGATGATGTTGAATCTTCTCTATTACTTTTATTTCTCATTTTTTTTGTTGAATTTAATTTGGTTTTACTGAAATTTTTAGATTTTTTAGATAAGTTTAATAAATTATATTCTAATTTTTCAAAAAGTTTTCTTTCTGTTTTTGGGTTATTACTGTCATTTTGAAAATATTTATCATTTTTTTTCTTTGAATATAAGTTGAAAATATAAAATTTGGTATTAGAATTTCCTTTAGAAAAAACCTTTGATAAATTTGATACATTATTTTTATTTAAATATTTTTTAATAATATTTGAATTTAAACTTGTAATATTTTTTTTAGAATTATAAAAATTCTCAATGTTATTATTCTCATAGTTATTATTATTTTCAAATTTTCCAATAATATTAACTAAATCTAAAACTTTTTGAGAAAATTTTTGTTCTTCAATTTTATTATTATCTCGATTAACATTGAATAATATTTCAATACCTTCTTTATTTGTATCATTAAGAATTGAGTCAATAACTTCAGTATTAAAAATATCATGTTTTTCAAAAATCCTTGGACTCATTAATTCATTATGTTTATTATCCATTTCCATTTGTTCCTGAATATCTATCATTCTTTGTTTTTTTTGAATATTTCGATATATATATTTGCCTTCTAAAATTGAGGTGTAATTAGGATATATTTTCGAGTAATTATTATAATATTCGTAAAATTTTGGTAATCTAATTAAACTTTCATATAATTTATAATATCTTTTTAAAAATTCACTAGTATCATCTAAAATTAAATAATCTTTGAATGTTGCCACAATCTTTGATTTTTCATTATATATAATATTATTGATGATATTTATTTGATAAGTTAATGGTATTGAATAATATTTAAATAATAATTGTTGATATGCAATTTGGCAATATTCATTTAAAGGATCTTTTAATTTTGTTTTTGATTGAAATAACATCTCAAATTGTTTTAATTTTTTATTTATTTTATTTGGAGTTGTTGTCATTTTTGAAAAATTTAATTTATTTTTATTCAAATTTTTAAATTCAATTTTTTTTGAGATATAAAAAAAAAATTATAAAATAATATAAGAATATATATTTATTTATTTTCTATTTGTTAAAATTTTTACCATAAATCTCACTAAAGCTTAAAGATGAATCTAGACTTTTTTTTTTAATATTTTTTTTATTATAAAATGTTGGATATTTATTTTTTAAATTGATACAAAAATCAATTAAATTTTTACCTTTTAAATCAGTTCTTCCTGATTTTAAAATACATTTTTTATGGCCATTAGATTGATTCATTTTTTCAATTATATATATCAATTTGTCAATGTTTTCAAAATGTTCTTCAAAGTCATTTATTAAGGCGATGATTCCAAAAGATTCAATAAATTTATTTAATTGTAAATATTCAGATTTATTAGATAAAAAATAAAATAAATTTTTTAATTGTAATTGATTAATGAAATCAGGAAAAATGGAAAAATCTTCAAAAAATTTTTTATATTTTTCAAATGTTACAGAATAATTATTATTAACTTTTTCACAATAAAATTTAAAGTATGTTTCTATTACATTAGAAAATTTTTTCAACAAATAAATCATATTTTTTTCTTCTTTTAAACTTATATATACATATTGAATCATTACATTATTATAATCATATTTATTTTTTAAATAATTTTCATTTAAATTATTATTTATTAAATTTGGAATAATTTTTTGAGTAAGGATATTCATAAATAATTTACCAAAATCGATAAAAACAGTTTGATTTAAATTAGAATTTAATATATTTTCAATTAAATATGGAAATGAATTTATGAAAGAATTAAAACTTATTGAATGAGTTAAATAAGAAAATTTAGAAAAAATAACATTTGCTTGACTTTCACTTATTTTGTTCATCTTTTTTTCATTCATTTTTTGAGATGTTAATAAAAGTTTATCATCTTTTTTTTGAATTTTTATGTTTTTTATAATTTTTTCTGGTTTTTTAAATTCTTTTTTTGTCTCATCAATATTTTTGTAATTATTTATGTTGAATAATATTTTCTTTGTAGAATCACTCAATTCATTTTCAACATTAGAAAAATCTTCTAAATTGTTTTTTTCGGATTTAGATTTATCAATTTTATTTTCTTGATTTTGGTTCTTAATGAGTAAATCACAATTTTTTAGAAATTTTAAATATCCATTGATTTTTAATTTATTATCTAAATTATCACTATAATAAGAATAAGTTTTATATAAATTATCATAATTATTATAAATGATTTGTCGAATTAAAATTAAAGATTTTTTATCAATTGATAATTCTTGATATAAATTATTAAAATCAATGCTTTCATTGCTTTTCTTGTTTTTATGTTTAATTTCGTTATTATTAATATCAAAAATTTTATAAATTTTATTTTTTTCAGGTATTAAATAAAATTTTTTTTGATTAAAACCATTTTTCATTCCTTTTGAATTGTTTAAAATTTCTAAAAATAGTAATAACTTAATTCCTTCTTGCTTGTCTTTTATTTTTATATCTTTATTATTATTAAAATCTTTAATATATTTTTCATCTATATTTTTCAAAAATGATAAAATAGAAAACTGAATTATCATTAAAATAAAATGATTCAAAGTAAAATTGATTCCAATATTTACTGATTTTTTTAATATTTCTGGAATATTTATTAAATTTGAATTTTCACCACATATTAAATTATAATAAGTTCCTAATTGACTTTGTGTAATTAAAAATGGAATTATTTCAAAATCTTTTGAAAAGTGAATCAGATTATTTAAACTTTTTTGAGATAGTTCTATATTTTTTTCATTTAATTCAAATGGAAAATATTTGATATATATTTCTTTTATTGTAGGAAATATTTCTTTCAAAATTTCTAATTGCTCGAGATTAGGTTTATAATTAGAAATTAATTCAATTGATTTATATGGTAAATTGATATCATTTATATTATCATTATTAAAACAATTATAGTAATAATCAAAAAATAAAGATAAGAAATTATTGATTGTTAAAATTTTTTCAGTTTTAAATTGCTCTGGGTAAATTTTTTGGGGGATTTTTATCATAAAAGTGAAAAATTGTTCTTCATTCATTTTATTATTAGGACTTAATTTCCTAAAAAGAATATCAATTTGTCCATTTATTTTTATAAAATTTTTATTTATATCTTCTTTATAAATGTTATTAATTATTTTATTTATATTTTTCTGACATATATAATAAGAATTATCCTTTTCATTGTAAATAGAAATATTTAAAAATATTTTATGAAAAATCATTTTAATTTCTTCTCTAGTATATAAATGGTTTGTTTCATGAGAATGCACAGAATTTTCATTATCAATAGTATATTCTTTTTTATTTGAATTAGAATCTATGTCATTTTCAATAAATTTTTCATTATGTATATACATTTATTATTTATTGAATAATCAAAAAATAATTAAATATCAAAAATAATATATTTTTTTTAATTATAAGATATATAATATAAATTATTCTTTATCTTTAAACATACTTGAATACATCTCTCTAATAGAATAAGATTTTGCAAGTAAAACATCTATATCTTGTAAAGTCCATTGATTAGTAGGTAGATTTTGTAAAAAAACAATTAAGTCTTGGAATTCCGTTTTTTGCTTTAATTTTTCAGAAAAACCAAGTAATAAACAAGCACAAACATATAAATGAAAATCACTAAAACCGTTTTCTTCACTAAAATAGGTATCCCATAATCTAATCATTAAATTAATTGGAAATTCTCTTATTAAAAAACAATTCATCCATCTAAAACAAAATTGAACATAATCAATTTCTTTTTCTTTTAAATAATCATATAATTCTTTATCAACAGTTTCAATAATTAATTCCATTCTATGAATCATTTTAACGATTCCAGGTTGATTATGAGTATAATTAGTTTGAATTCTATCTAATAATTTAGTTAAAGAATAATAAATATCAGTTTCTAATTCAAAATAATTATCTTCATTAATATTATTTAATTCTTCATTTCCTTTATTTAATAATTTATTGATAGTAATATTATTAAAAAAATCGAGGAAAAAAACAACAAAAAAAGGAACACATAAATCATTGAATCCTTGAACATAACCAGAAGCTGGATGTCTCATAGACCAAATATATAAAATTCTAGTTAACATAAATTTAATTTTCTCATTTTGAAACATAGGATATTCGGGCATAGTTCTAGGAACATCTTTTTGAATTTGTCTGAAAGTTTTTAATTCTTGTTCATTCATTTCTGAATCTGGATTTGATAATGCATTTGAATATATTCTACACATTTCACTATATTCATCTTTTTTCCTTTGAACTGCACTTTTTTTTAATTCTGAATTCAAAGGATAAAAACCTAATAAAAATTTCCAACATTCTGCTCTTAAATTATTATTGTTAAATGGTATTCCTTGCCAACATAAATTTTTTAATTCTGTTATATTTATAAATTGTTGATTTATTATTTTTTCTATTTTCTGACTTTTTTTTTGGTCTTTTAATGATAATGTTTTTTGAGGATAGTCATTTTCTTTTTCTAATTCTTTATTTTCATTATTTTTCTCAGATAGATTTTCTTCTATTTTTTCTTGTTTTTGTTCTAAATTTTCTTGCTCATTTTTTATTGGAGACTTTTGTTCTTCTTGTATTACTTCTGTAAATATATTTTTTGAAAACTTGTTTTTATAATCCATTAATTTAAATTAATATTTATTTTTAATTAATTAAATCAATTATTTTTACTTTTTTAATCAATTTTTTTATTAAATATTATAGACTATTGAATGATATGTAAAATAATTTTAATGTTTATTTTGTATAATTCCTAATTGATAATCTAAATGACGTAATTGTTATTAAATGAGATAATATTATATTGGATTATAAATCAAATTCTTTTTTAAAAAAATACATTATTTTTTATTTTTAAATAACCAAAATTACATTAAAAATTAATAATGAGAATTAAATAAATAATAAAACAATATAATTATTATAATATTTTAAATTTCCATTAATAATTTGAAATAATATCCAAAAAAAAAAAAAGAATAAAAAAGAAAAAAATGGAAATTAAAAAGCAAGAAAAAGAAAAAAATTTCAAAAAACAAAAGCCAAAAGAACTTTCCCAAGCATTAGAAAATCAAATAGAAACAATGTTAGATGATATAATGGGTGATGAAGTAAATTTAAAATTTAGTGAAGATGATTCATCATCTGAATCTTCAGAAAAAATAATTTATATGCCAGAAGAAAATGAAATTAGTTCTATCAATTTATTTAACAACATTAATGAAAGTGAAGATATTGATTTAAAATCTAATTTATTTCCTTACCAAAGGACTGAAAAAAAATATTCTACTGTAAGTTTTCAGGGAGAAGATAATTTTGATAATTTTCAAAACTGTTTTGACAATAATCAAAGTAATTTAAGTTTATTTTCTCCTAATTATTCTTTTGGAAATGGAAATAAATTTTTTAATCACAATTTTAATAATATTCAAAACCCTTTCTGTCAAAAAAATGAGCATAGACCCTCATTCAATTCTACTAATTACAGTATAAATTCTTCTTCTCTAATTAGAGATGATAAAAAAAAAACTGCTTATGATTTAAATAATGAGCAATATATTTTAGTCAATAATTTCAATATAAATGTGAATGTAAATATTAATAATCATAATCATAATCATAGTGTAAAAAGTGTTAAAAGTTATAATAATTCAAATCCATATCAAATTTTAAATTCTTTCAATCAAAACAATTTTTATCTTTTTAACAATCAAAATTTAAATTTACCTCAAATGAATATTAATAATACTTCATTTAATATAATGAATAATCAAAATATAATAAATAACAAGAATTTAAATAATAAAAATAATTTTGAAGAACAATTTCATAAAAAATTTTTTACCACATCAATCCCCCAAGGAACAAATATGCATGTTGAAATGTTATTATATGAATTAAATCAAGTACTTTCAAAAACAGAAAAAATAGATTATTATATTTATATAAAATTACAAGGAAATTTTGTGAATATAATAAAAACTCACAGAGGAAGTAGAATATTTCAAAATTATTTAAAAAATACTCATGCTGATATAATCCATCAAATATTTTTAGAAATTTGTCCTAACTTAACAGAATTAATAACAGACCCATATGCAAATTATTTTTGTAAAAGATTTTTTAATTATCTAAATCAAAAAGATAGAATTGATTTTCTTTCATCAATAAAAGAATCTTTAACTAAACTTTCAATAAATAATATTGGAACTTATCCTATTCAAGGCATAATTGAGCAAATAGGTTCTAAAAATGAAAAAAAAATTATCATAAACGCAATTAAAGATTCAATTAGTGATTTTTGTTATGACACTTATGGAACTCATGTTCTTGAAAAAATTATTTCTTGTTTTGAAGAAGAATTTACTGGCTTTATTTTTGATTATGTTGGAAAAAATTTTTTAAATTTAGCAAATAATATTAATGGAATTTGTATTGTTAAAAAAATATTAAGTTTAACTCATAAAAAAGATATTCATGAACAATTAAAAAAAATTATTAATGAAAATTCATTTAATTTAATTCAACATCCTTATGGAAATTATGTTATTCAAGTAATAATTGAAACTTGGGAAATAAATGAAATTTTGGAAATTTTATCAAATTTTCATAATAAATATACAATTTTATCAATGTCAAAATATTCTTCAAATGTTGTTGAAAGATGTATAGAAAAAAATGATATAATATTAAAAGAATATATTGACGAAATTACTAATAATGGTAGAATTGCAGAGATAATGAAAAATAATTTCGGTAATTATGTTATTCAAAAAGCTTTAAAATTATCTTTAAATAATTATAAAAAAAAATTAGCTGAAGAAGTTGAAAAAAATATTTATAAATTGAATGATAGGAAATTAATTTTAAAATGGAAAAGTATTGTTGCACCTCATTTAGAGAATTGTAATTCAACCAAAGCAATTGACAATTAATAATGCGTTTTTATTGAATTTTTTTATTTTGTATAATATTTTTTTTGTAGGGTACAAATGGCATTAAATAGATAATTTGTAAATTATAAAAAAATGAAACAATTTATGGCATAAAATGATATTGAAAACACTTTAAATTGTAAATTAAATTGTTTTTAACTTTTTTATATGAATTTTAATTATTTGAGTTTATGTAATTTAATTTTATTAGGAATATTTTCATTTTTTCATTTAAAAAACGAAAAGGTAAAAAATAAATAGACATATTTCATATATATATTTATTAAATTTATAATATATATATAAGATAATTAAGTAAAACGTACAGTAATTTATTTAATCATTTAAAAGTATTAAAAACAAATTATTTTTTTTAATAAAAAATACTCTAAAAATAGTATTAATGATTAAATCTTATAAATCTGAAATAAAATTTTTAATATTTATAGGCTATAATTTAATAATTAAATTATTTAAATTGTTCTAAACTATTAATCCATTTTTTTGAAAAAGAAACTTTAATTTTACAAATATCATGAGCATTAACTGTTTCATTTCTAAAAGAGTCTTTTATTTGTTCAATTTCATCTTTAATTGTTTCATTAAAAATATTTTCTTTTTCATAAATCTTTTCATTTTTATTTTTTTGAATTTCAGAATTTATTACATAATTATAATTTGAATTTTCTTTTTTCTTTTTATTTTTTTTTTTCTTCTTTGCTTTCTTTTCATTTTTTTCATTTATATAATCAACTAAATCATCTAAATCAATTTTATCATTAGAATCTTTCCTCATTATCATTTGAAAATTAAAAGCTATTTTACCCATAATATCTTCTTTTACTTTTTCATCAAATTCTGAAATTATTGTTTTTGATAATTCTTTTTTCAAAACATTTTTAATTTTTAAGCTTTCTTGTTTTTCTATATTAAAATCTTTTTTTAATATTTCAATTATTTTATCAACATATTCAAAGTCTCTTCTTAATTGACAAAGAAATTCATCTTCAATTAATAAATTATAAAATTCCTCTTTTTGGAATTGAATAATATTAAATTTATTTTGAGTATATTTATTAACTACTCTTAAAGGAACTTGAAAAATTTTTATTATATCAGGAGTTGAAGAAATAATTCCATCACATAATTTGGATAATTCTTCAGAAGAAACTTTAATTTCTTCCTCTAAAGCATCATTTTTAATCAATTTTTTTTCTATTTCAAATTTTTTTTTTAATTGAGAAAAAGACTGTAAATTTTCTTTAAAAATTTTCATTATTAAAGGTATTATGTTAATAAATTTGAATATTAATTTGTAATTATTTTGTTTCGAATTATTAACACTATAATTCGTTATATTAATTATTGACTGAGATAAATCAAATTTTTGATTATTTAAATATTTGTTATACACATTACATATTATTTTTATTATTAAATCATTTACATTTTTTTTTTCATCATTCATTATATTATTTTTGTTTTCTTTCTTTGTAAAATTATTATTGAAATAATCAAAAGAATAATCTGAAGAATCATTAGATATTTTCAAAACATTTTCATTGAAATTGTTTTGAATCATTTATATAAATTCAATATTTAATATATTTATCATTTAGGATTAAAAATGTAATTAAAAAATAAAATAAAACCACCAAAATTAAAGTAAAACAATTTTTAAAGGATTGAGAAAAAACCAAAAAAATTAAAAAAAAAAAAAATAACTTAAAAAATAAAAAAAACAAAAATGTCAAATTACAAAAAAAACATAGAAACAATTAGAAAAGATTTAATCCAAAGTTATTTTGATGATTTAAATTCAAAAGAAGAAAACAGAGAAATAGAATTAAATGCTGCAATAGTATTTCAGAAATATGCTCGTCGTTTAATATGCAGAAAGAGATTTTTAATATTAAAAGCCCAAGCATTAGAAGTTCAGAAAGCATTAAGAGGATATTTAGCAAGAGCAAATCATCAACAAGAAGTTGCAGAACAAAATGATAATATAATGACAGAATTTTATAAATACCAAGTAAGCATAATTCAAAGGCATTGGGAAGGATATAAATGCAGAAAGAATGTTATGGATTATTATGCAAATAGAAAATGGTTAGAAGAAACTAAGAAAAAGAATGAAGAAACTTTGAATGAAATGAGAGAATTAGCTCAAAAGAAACAATATGATTTAGATAGACAAATTGAAGAAAATCAAAGAAGAAATTTTGTCAATATTGCAAAAAATTTACATCATTTAATTTCAACAAGAGAAATTCCTGGTATTTATAATACACCTTATTTACCTGCTGAACTCAAACCGCAAGTTTATAATGCTGATATTGAAGAACATTTAAAAGCTATTTTTAAAAGTTCTTTAAGGAAAGGAGGAAAAACTAATTTAAAGGGAATTAATAATAGTAATTATCCAAGATACCAACAAATGTATAACGAATAAAATCCTTTTTATAATTTTAAATTTTAAATAAACAATTTTAATAAAGTAAATTTTTTTTAAATTTTATTCAAAAAAAAAGTTTATGTTATAAATAATTTATTTTTTTATATATCATATATCATCACTACTTTTTAACAATTTCTCATATTTTATATTTTTATACTTATTTTTACTTTCATTAATATAATTATTGAGTAAACTAACTCCTTTACCTCCACTAACTAAATTTTCATCAAATTGTTTTTGTCTTAAATAATCATAAACAAATGCAAAATTCTGTCTATCTTCTAATAATTTTTTATTCCTATCTTCAAAATTACTTTCTATTTTATTATATTTTGATTTTATTGTATATGATTGAGGCTTAAAAGTAATTCCTCTTTCAGTATCAATTGCTTTAGTCAAAATTGTTCTTTTTTCTTGTAATTTAGAAAAATCATTATATAACCTTTCAGAAGCTCTTACTGAGATATTATTTATTTTTTTTGATGAAGAATTTTGTCTTTTTCTTTTTTCCAAATCTGATTTTGTTTTTTCAATTGTTTTATATTTGCTTTTTATTGAATGAGATAATGTATTTAATTTTGGAGAAAAAGAACAAATAACATCCATTTCTTCTTCTGATTTATTTTGAATTTTTTTTTTCTTCAATTCTGATTTTTTAATATATTCTTCTTGCCTGGCAAAAAAATTATTTGTGATTGTTTTTCTTTTTTTTTTATCTAAATTAAAATCTTTGTAATATATTATATTTTTATATTTAGGATTAGAATAAAATCTTTTTAAATTTTTTACATTATCATTTTCAATGGAAATATATTTTAAGTAATTTGAATCATTATTTTTTTCGATTGATTTATTCTTATTATTAGATAAATATTTATTGATTTTTTTCCATTTTTCAAAATTTACTTTTAAAATCTGAGTTGAATAAATTATTAATAACTTATTTAAAAATTTATTTTTTATGAATAATATATTTTGATTATATTTTCCTATAATATTTTTACAAATGATTTTTATTTGATTAGTTGATAATCCTGTAATATAATTCACAAGTGTTTTTATAATTATTTCTTCTTTATCTTTTTTATCATTAATTATTGACTTAGATTGGTTTTGTTTATTTGAGCTTTTAACTTTATTTCTTTCAACAGTATTATTTAATCTCGTAACAATATAATTATATTGATTCTCAAAAGAAGATACTAAATCCATATTAATTAATCCAAAATATAAAAGATAATTAATAAAATCATGAACATAAGAATCCATTATTTTTAAACATTTTAAATTTTAAAATAAGGAAATGGCCAAATAATTTATTTTTTTAATATTATAAATAAAAATGAGTGATGAAAATGTTATTCCCTTTAAAAATGAATATGAAAGAATGATTTATCAAAAACAGAAGATTGAACAACAAGATGAATTAATTGATAATATGATTTCTTTAAATAAAGAAAATAAACAATTAGGAAAAGAAATGGGAAATAATTTAAGAAATCAAAATGTTCAAATTGAAAATATCAATAGTGATATGGATAAAATAGGTTCAAGTATGAATAAAACAACTAATAGATTTGAAAGATATTTAGAAAAAACATCATTTTGTAAATTATATTTTATTATCTTTCTTCAAGCAGCAATAATTTTATATTTATTACTTTAAAAATCAATATTATTTAATCAAATTATTTTAATTTTTTTTTCTTATTTTTTTAAAATGTCAGTTTTTTAAATTAAAAAAATTAATGTCTGGAATATTTAATAAAATAAAAGTTACTTTAGAATATAGTGGAAGATCAATAACTTCTGAAATTGTTCCATACAAAACAATAAAATATTTGAAAGAATTAACCAAAACTTTATTTTATCCAATTCAAGGAGAAATAAATTTAATGTATCAAAATAGAGATATAACAAAATATGGTCAATACCCTATTGGAGAATATTTTAAAAATAAAAATCAAATTTTTATAAAAGTTTTAAAACAATCAAAAAGTGTTAAAGAAATTAACAGAGATAATGATGTTAAATATAGTTTAATTGATTTAGAGAAAAAAAAAGAATTTTTATGCACTTGTAGAAACGATTTAATAAATAATTATTGTAGGAATTGTAAACAGTTTATTTGTAATAATTGTAGGAATAATAAATTTCATAAATATCACCGAACTATTAAAATAGAAATAAATAATTTAATTGAATCAACTAAATTATATGCAATAACTTTACAAAGTGAAATTTTATCAAATATTAAAAGTTCCCAAGAATATGATAAAAAATTTCAGAATCAAAATTTTATTGATTCTTTCGCAAGACAAGAAATAATTCAAAGAAAATATGATAGCATTTATGAAATATATAAAAATATTTTGAATGAATTAAAAATATCAGAAAATTCAAATGAAAATATTGATAATGATTATGTAAATAAAGCTAAAAAAGAAAATCAAGAAATAGAAGAATTATTATCTGAAATTCATTTAAAATATAATAAAAACAAAAAAATAATGTCTTTAACTGAATTTAATAATTTTTTTTATATTTTAGGTGAAAAGGAAGATAAATTAGAAGATATGAATTCTAAAATTTATGAAATTAGAATTAATTATGAAATAAATGCAAAATTAAATGAAATAAATAATCAAATTGAAAATATTTTAGATAAAGTTTTAAATGAAAAAAATCTATTAGGCATTGATGATACTACAATGAATATTTATAATTTAATATTGAAGAAAAATAGAGAAAAAGAGAACATAAATGAAAACAATAATTATAATAATGATATTGAAAAAAATGAAAAAGAAGAAATAGAATTATTACAAAATGAAATAATTGAACCACCAAAAAAAATAGAGCATACAAAAATAGAAATAAAAGAAAAAGATGAAAAACAAAAATTAAGAAAATTAAGAAAAGTAAAAAATAAAGATATCCTTCAAGAAGCAGAAAAAAATCAATTAGTTTCAATGGGTGTATTAAATGCAAAAAGTCAACCAGATATAATATTAGTTGATAATATAAAAAATGAAAATTTAGATTCAAATATCACTCAAAATATGGAGAATTATATGAATGATATACCTATTTCATATAATTTAAATGTAGATAAAAGTAAAAAATTATTTGATTCTGCTGAAATTTCAATAATACATAAAAATTCAGATAATGAAGACGATTTAAATAAAAAAAAACTACAAGAAGATGAACTTTTTTTAGAACCTGAAGAAAAAGAAGATAATATTAAAAATAATAATGAAGAAGATATATAAATATAAAAATTAAAATAGAGAAATAATAATATATAAATAATTATATTTGAAATTTTAATAAATTGTCAAAATAAAGAAATAAAATTTAAATAAAATAAATAAATTATTGATTTCTTTTTAAAAAATTAAAAAAATGAAAGAATCTAAAAAATCTTATTCAATAAAATATATAATAATAGGTGATAGTGGAGTAGGAAAATCAAATATTCTTCTTCGTTATAGTAAAGATAAATTTGATCCAACTCATAGAGCAACTTTAGGAATAGAATTTGCAAATAAAAAAATAAATTATAACGGAATAAATTATACAATTCAAATATGGGATACAGCAGGACAAGAAGATTATAAAAGTATTACAAGAGGATATTATAAAAGTAGTGCTTGTGCTTTTGTTGTTTATGATATAACTAAATTAAATACTTTTAAAAATATAGGAAATTGGATTAAAGATTGTGTTAATCTTGCTCCTAAAAATATTCAATTAGTTTTAATTGGAAATAAAAGTGATTTAGAAGAAAATAGAGAAGTTGATTATGATTTAGGAAAAGATTTTGCTGATGAAAATAATATGATTTTTTTTGAAACTTCTGCTTTAAGTGGAAATAATATTATTAATGCTTTTAATTCTTCTATTGAAATTATTCATAATATAATTCAAACAAATAATTTTAGCGAAGAAGAATTAATTAATAATGGAATTAGAATTGAAAAAAGTGATAATAGTGATATTAAAATTAATAAAAAGAAATTAGGGAATAAAAACAATGATATAGATTGTTGTAAAATGTAAAGTTATTTAAATATTTTTTAAATTATATTCTAATTTTTATATATAAAAAAAATAATTATTTTTAAAGTTTCAATATTTCTTTTAAAATGGATAATGATAAAGAGGAAAATTATTATCTTAAATTGATTCAGGAAAAAAGTGAAGAAACTTTTAAAAACATTATGAATGATTGTTTATTTAATAATTTTCAAAATATTGAAAATACCATAAATTTAATCAAAAAACAATTCGAAGAAATGAAAAACAATTTTTTAAAAGAATTAAAAAGTAATATAGAGCAACTAGAAAAAAATAAGGAGTTTTATCATAAAAATAAATCAAATTTATCAATTCAAAACAATATTATATCTTTTCAAATTATTAATGAAAAAAACAATGATAATAAATTTAAAATAGAAAAAAAAGATGAAAAAAAAAAAGAAGAAGAAATAAAAAAAATAGAAATAGAAGAAAAAAAAGAAGAAATTAAAAAAGAAGAAATAAAAAAAGAAGATATAGAAGATAGAAAAAGGGATTTTGAAAGAAAAGTAAAAGAAAAATTAAAAACAAAAACTATGGAAGAGTTATTAGAAGAAATAAGAAAAAATTTATCAAATGAAGACAAAGATAACTTTCAACCACCAATAATAGAAAAAAATCAATTATCAATATCAAATGAATTAAACGAAGGAATAATGCAAGAAGATTCAAAAGATTCTTCAAATTTTGAATTTTTAAGATTTGATTTAGAAGTTTATTTAAATCCAATTAAAGGGCAAATTTTTGATGATGAAGAAAATATTATTTTATTAGAATCCATGAAAAAAGATATTATTCATAATATTAAACAAGATGAAAAAGATGAAAATATGTTAAGAAATACTACGAAAAGCGTTTCAATTCCTTCTTATTTATATAAAAAACAATTAATGAATACAAACAATGATAATAATATAAATAATCAAACTTCAAAAAATGAAAATTCCAAATTAAAATTATTATATGAAAAATATAAAAATAAATATCCAAAAGATGAATTAGAATCTGAAGTAAAAAAATTAGATTATAAAGAAAGAAACTTGATAGAATTTTCATGTTTTTATCCAAATACAAAATATTATAATGTATATAATATAATATTAAAGAAAAAAGAAAAAATAAATTTAGAAATGAAACTTCCTTTATTATTTTCATATATAAATATTCCACCATATTCTTATATTAGTGGAGGGAAAGATTCTAATTCAAAAGAATTAAAAACAATAATAAGAATTGAAAGAATAGGAGAAACAAATTGCGAATACAAAAAAATAGGAAATTTAATAAAAGAACGTTCAAATCATACTTCAATATATATTCCATTCATGAATTCAATTATATTTATTTCAGGAACATTAACAAAATTATGTGAAGTATTAGACTTATCTAATAATAAATCAAATAAAATAGGAGATTTACATATTGAAAGAGAAGGAGCTTCTCCTTGTTTAATAAATGAAAGTATATTATATGTATTTTTTGGATATAATGCAAAAAAAGAAAAATATATAACATCAATTGAAAAAATAGATTTAAAACAAAAAAATATGAAATGGGAAGAAATAACATTTAAGATTACATCAAGTAATATGTATTTATATCAAAAGCAAAGTATGTCTTCAATTCCATATTCAATTAAAGGGAAAGAAGGTATTTTGTTAATAGGAGGAATTGGAACTAATGGTTTAGAATCAAAAGAAGTTTTATTTTATTCTGATAATGCTAAATCAATTAATACTTTTAATACTCTAACTTTTTCAAGTTCTTATACTCATCAATCTTTTATTAATTATGGATTTGATTATTATGATGAAATTTATAATTTAAGTAATTTTGGGATTTTAGTTAAATTTGAGCCAAAAAATGAAATATTCACTCCTATTATTATTTAAAGTAGATTATTTAATAATTATAAAAGGTTTTTTTAATTTCAACCTTTTATTACATAAAAAATAACTTACTTAAATAAAACTATTTAAAAAGACTAATAATTAATTTTTTAAATATAATATTGATGAATTTTTGTGGAAAAATAAAATTTCTTTTTTTTTGAGAATATTAAAACTCATCAATTAAAAATTACATTTTTCTAAAAAAAAAAAATGAATATTGAATATAGATATATCCAATAAGTAATAAACACTATATTATAAAACAACTCAACTGACTTTTTTTTTTTTTTTTGTATTATGTTGGAAATTATATTTACTGCTAATAATAGTACAATTAATGTTTTATTATTTGGAGATTTTTTCTTATAGATTTGAGAAAATGTTTAAAAAAAGTTATTAGTTTTTATAAGATAAATAAATTTATTGATTATGTTATTACTTTTAAAATTATGAAAACAATTGATTTAAATAACATATCGTTTTATTTATTATAACAAATTAGAAGGAGTTGCAGAAGGTATTAAAAAATATTTTATTCAATTTAAAAACTTTAATTATTTTATATTATATTATATTATTTTATTTTATTTTATTAATTTTTATTCTTATAAAATATATTAAAGAAATTCATGTATTTTATTTATAAATAATTACTTTTTTTAAATGAAAATACTAAAAAATTAATTCGAAAATATATAATGATAAAATGAGTAAACTGTTTAAAAAAATTAAAAATTTAATATCAATTAATTTACTATTTGTTTTTTTAATCATCATTATCATATCTTTTCACACAAGCTTTCATATGTTGTTTTATATTTTTTTTAAATTTTTTATAACAAAAAGGACAACAATTGTGATCTTTTTCTTTTTCCACATTAATACTTACTTCAAGTAGTTCATAAGTTTTCCTTAATTCTTCAATATTTTCTTTTCCATGTCCATCTATACAAGCATTAACATGTTGATTTTTTTCATTTGAATTCATACTCTCAAAATATTTAAATCCACAGATACAACATTTATCATTATCATCATTATTTTTTCTATTATTATTATTATTGTTTCTATTATTTTGACGTTGATTATCTTTAAAAAATATATCATCATCATTATCATCATCATCTTTATCACTTTCATTATAATTTATTATTTTTCTTTTCCTTCCAAGGTGATTATTATTAGATATGAATGAAGGTTCATTATTTATATCAATATCAAAACTTTTTTCTTCTTCTTCTTTTTCAGATTCAATATTTGAAAATGAATCAATTAGTTTTATACCTTTTTCATTTATTAAAATTGGATTGTTATTTAAATCAAATTTTACTTCTATTATCTCACCTAATCTAAATCCATAAAATTTATTATCATTATATATTTCTTTATTATTTGGTATTATTCTTCTTGTGAATTTACCATAAAATTTTAATTTTTCATTATTATTTTTTTCATCTTCTTTATGATTACCCTCCATTAATATTTATTATTAATTAAATAAAAATAAAATGTTTTATCTTTTTTATCCCTCAATCCTAGAATCATATATTTAATTTTATTTTTCTTTTGATTAACTTTTTTATTTCTAAATTGTAAGACTAAATAATATTAAAATCTCATCATTTGAAGAATTTGAAAAATAAAACAATATTTTTGATAATTTTAATAATTTAATAATTTTTAAAGTTAAATAATAAAATTTTAGCTTTATTATTATAAACCCAATAACTCAAATTAAATATATATATCAAGATTTTAATTGAATTTTTTTTTTCTAGTAAAAACAAATATATTTTTTCATAAATCAAATAATCACCAAAAGAATTCTTTAAAATTTTTTTATTTAAATATTTTGTTGGTAAGACTAAAAACATTTAAAATCATTAAATTTAATTTTTTCAATAAAATTAATTCTTCACATTTACAACTCATTACTTCTAATATTATTTGTAGATTATGTTTTTTCCTTTTCTTTATTGGATTATTATTACTATTCATTCATGAAATTTAATTCTAACATTTCTCAAATACTTAAAATTTAGAATAAGTTGTTGATAAGTCATTTAAAAAAATAAACTTATTCTAATTTCTTCTTTATCTCTTACAATTTTTTCTTCATTTTAATAATATTTTTGCTATTAAACCAGACTTTCCTTTTATTAATTTATTTATTTTACCATTTTAATTTAATTTATGTTCAATGTATTAATTACATTTATTATATTTCTAATTTTTTTATATTTATAAAGGTTATTTCCTTCATTTCTTCTCTATTTTTATATATGCAATTTATAAGATTTTATATTTGACTATAATCATATTCTATTTCTTAATTCTTTTTTTTCCTAATTCATATTTATTATTATTGATAATTTCTTTTCAAAAGTGATTAATTTGAATTTTGATATTTTTCATTTTTATTTTAAAATTTCCACTTTCAAATCAGAAAGAAAATAATTTTTTTATTAAACATATATTATTCAACATTTAATTTTTGAAATTTTTTTTTGAATTATTATGATTAAATAAAAAAAAAAATAAAATGAAACTTTCAAAAGGTCATCCTCCAACATTAACTATTGAAACAAATATTAATAAGAAAAAAATAAATAGATTTAATTCTTTATCTTCCAAAGCAACTTCAAATATGGAAGAATTAGTTGAATCAATGAATAAAATTTGTGAAGCGATGATTCATTCACCAACAAATTTAGATTACAAAGCAATTAATTATTTAAGCAAAAATGGATTAAGTACTTCAAATTTATTAAAAAAATCAATTAAAAATTCGCATTTAATTATAGATACTTATGAAAGTGAAGATTTTTTAGAAAAAGATTTATATACTCCTAAATATCTAAGAGAAAAAAAAGAAATTACAAGTAAATCTAGAAAAAGAAATAAAAAAGATAATAATGATAATAAAATAATAGATTTTGATTTAACTAAAGGTATTTTCGAAAAAAATTCAAAAATAATCAATAAATTATTCAAATACAATAAAAAATTTGTAAAAATGAAAAAATTAAATCAATTAAAAACTGAAATAATAATGAATGAACAAAAGAAAAAATATACATCTTGTAAAAGTTTTGATAATACTTCAAATATTGAAGGGTTAAATTTTTATAGAAATGACAAAAAAATAAATTTATCAAGAATAAAAAGTAAATATTTAGATGTATTTAATCCAAATAAAATTAAAGATATTTCATTAAATAATTTATCTTTATCATTAAGAAATGGAAATCCTTTGAAAATTTATAATAATAACAATAAAGAAATGAAAAAGAAAATTGAAAAAAAAAATATTATAATTGACAGAAATATTATTTTAAATAAAAATAAAAATTTAAGTACAGAGCTTTTTCAAAATACAACAAATACTTCAACAAATAATTCATTTTTTTCAAATAATAGAAATTATAATTCAAGTAATTCTTTTAGACCTTTTTCTTCATCTACATTCAGAACAAAAAATTCAACTAAAAAAAATTTAAAAGAAAAGAAAATACTTTTAAATAAAAAATTAGGAGAAAATATAATTACTAAAATTAAAAATATTCAAATCAAAGCAAACCAACAATCTTATCTTTTAAATCAATATATTAATTCACAAAAAAATATTAAAAAAAATAGCTTATCACAAAATACAAAAATAAGAAATAAAAATAATAATAAAATTGATATTGAAAAAATCAAGAAAGAATTTAAATTTGACAAAGAAGATAAAAATATAATTTTTGAAGAACATGATTTAATAATAAATAATGCAAAAAAAATATATCGTAATTTGGATAAAAGAGGAAGAAATTATTTAAATGAAATAATAAAAAAAATGATATATGATGATAAAAGATTAAATAAAAGATATATAATGGAAAGTTTATATGAAAAAAAAATAAAAAAATTAAAAATGGAAAAAGAATTTAATTTAGTTTCTCATCAAACATTACTTTTGGAAAAAAAATTAAATAATGATTTTGAAGAAAATATAAATGAAAAAGAAAGAAATGAAATTAAAGAAATTCTATATGAAATTATAAAAAAAAATTCAGATGACGAAGAAAGTTTAAAAGATAGTATTTTAAGATACAAAGTAATGAAAAAATTGTTCTTATATGAAAATAATAAAAAAAGAAATACCTTTAAATATTCAAAGGAAGTAAAATTTAAAGATCATTTTGATGATGAAAAAATGAATTTCAAAAATTTAGGAAATAAATAATAATAGAGAGGTATTAATTTAAAATTTTTTTTTTCTTGTTTTCATTGTATATTCATATAAATAATAAAATTATAAAAATAATATCATTTTTTTTAATATATTTTCTTATTCATAAAATATATTGACTTTATAAAAAATATATTTTATAGAATGATAAAAAATAATAATTTAATATGAGTTCAGTGCCAACAACTCCAAAAAAAAATGAATCAAAAATATTAGATGTTAGTCCATCAAAAAATTCTAATAAAAATGTATTTCTAGATAAAGAACAAATAGACCCAAATAATATAAAAATTAATTTAAAAACAGAAAAAGAATGTGAAAGTGAACATAAGAAAATTATTAAACCAAAAGTTAGATTTTCACATACTATTAAAAATGAAAATAATAAAATTAATAATAGTATAATTTCAAAATTAGAAAAATCAAAAAATAAATCAATATCTCAAAGTCTAACAAAAAATGGAAAAAAACAAGTTAAATTTAATGATAATATTGATATTATTCAAATAGAAAGTTGGAAAAAATATAATTGTGATATGAGTGAATTGAATACAACAAAAAAAAATTCAAAATATAAATGTTGTTATATAATGTAAATTAAAAGGTAATTTTTTGTATAATTAGTATAATTTTATTGGTAAAGTGAATTAAATTAAATTAAATGAATTAATATTACATTTTTTCTAAAATTAAACAAAAAATAATTTATTTGAACATAATAATTCTAAAAAAAAAATCTAAAACACTAAATAAATAAAATTTTTTACTTCTTTCAGATTATTAATAATTATAATATTCAATATTATTTTTAATAATATAAGCAGGTTCAATTAAAGGATTAAATTTCTTTTTTTTTTCAAAAACCCAAACAGAGCAATTTTTTGGTTTAGCTAATCTATGATATTTATCAATATCAAATTGTAAAAGATTCATAGTAAAAACTCTTAAAAAACAAGCATGAGTTACTAAAATAATATTTTTATAATATTTTCCTCCAAATTCAATTTCATCAAATAATTTTTTTTTAAATTCTTCTACTCTTCTGTTTACATCACATCCACTTTCACCTCCATTAGCTCTATAATAAAATTTACCTATAAAAAGTCTTTTTTCTCTTTTTTCTTTTGTTATATTACTCATCATTCCAAATTCTTGTTCTTTTAAAAGAGGTTCAATTTGATAACTAAATATATATTTTTTTTTCTTTAAAATTTTTTCAATTTCTTCATAAGTTTCAATAGCTCTTTGATATGATGAGATATAAAATTTTAAAGATTCTTTTGGTTTTATTATTTCTTCGATTTTCTTTGTTACTTCTCTTGCTTCTTCTTTTCCTTTTTCTGTTAATTTTATTTTATTATTCGGAATTGTTGAATAAATTTTTGGATTTAAACTTGCTTCACTTTGACCATGTCTTACTAATAATATTCTTTGAGGTAAATGATTAAAAAGATATTTTCTTTCGATATTAAATCCAGTATGTATTATTCTTTTGATTAAACTCATTATTAAAAGATGTTAATTTTATAAATAATTAAATAAAAATTCCATTTAATTAAATTTATTTCATACTTTTTTTTAATAAGCAAAAATTTATCCTTATAAAAATAAAATAAATAAATTATTTGTTTTAAAATTGATGTTTATAAAAGTTTAATGAAAAGTAAATTCAAAATTAGGGAATCCAGAAAAACCTCCTTGACTTCTTCTTCCTCTTCCTCCTCCTCCTCCACTTTGAAAGAATTGAAATTGAGGTCCTCCTGCTCCTCCAAAGAACATTCGAAGAATATCAGAAGCATCTCCAAAATTAACATTCATTCCTCCTTGTGCTTCTTCAGGATTTAAAGGATCAATTCCTTGATCATACATACTTTTCTTTTTTGGATCACTTAAAACATTATATGCATCATTTACATCTATAAATTGTTTTTCTGCCATTTTTTTAGTTTCTTCACTTTCTGAATTTCTATCTGGATGATATTTTAATGCCATTTTATGATATGCCTTCTTTATTGTTCTTTCATCTGCATCTCTATCTACTCCTAATATTTTATAATAATCTCTTTTTTTTACTTCTTTTTCTATCATTTTCAAATTATTTAAATAATTTATTGCATCTTGATTTGACGGATCTAATTTTTTTGCTGTTGAATAATCATTTCTTGCATCATCATACATTTTTAATTCTTCATATACTTTCCCTCTTTTTAAATATCCTCCTACATAATTAGGATTTAATTTTACTGATGAATTTGTATCTTTTAATGCTTCTTTTATTTTATTTAATTTCTTATAACATAATGATCTATTTGCATATATTATTGATGTAAATTTCTTATTTTGAGGATCAAAATCTAATAATTTTGTATATTCTTCTATTGCTTCTTCATATTTTTTATCTTTAAATACTTCTGTTGCTTTATCTTTTACTGTTTTTATTTGATTTATTTTTTCTTTTAAATCATTATATTTTGAACTATCACTTGATTTACTTTGAAGAATTGCAAGTTGTTTTTTTGCTTTATCATATTGACCATCATAATATAATGCTAAACTTGCATAATAGTCAAATTCTTCATATTTTTTTTTTTCATCTGCATTTACTTTATTTTGAATAAATGTTATTGCTTCTATTAATTTTACATTTTCAATTAAACATTTTATATATTTTACTTTTAATTCTGTAAATTCAGATGATTCTTTTATTAATTTATTACATATTTCTTCTACTCTTTCCCAATTTTCTTTTTTTTCATATTCATCAATTGAATCATAATCTTGAATTAAATGTTTTACTTTATCTAAATCATTTTTATGAGTTGCTTCTCTTGGTTCTAAAGAAATACATTTTTCAAATATAATTTGTGCTTCTCCAAAATTTCCTATTAAAATATAAACACTTGCTAATCTTTTTAAATTTTTTACATTTTTTGGATTTAATTCTAAAGATTTTTTGTAATCTTTTATTGCTTCTTTTAAACGACCCAAACATTTCAAACATGTTCCTTTATTTGAATATAATACTTCTTGATCTGGTGCTAATTGAATCGCTTCATTATATAAATCTATTGCTCTTTCATAGTTTTTAGATTTAAAAAATATATTTCCTTTTTCTTTTAATGACTCCCAATCTTCTGACATATTTTTTATTTATAATTAAAGATAATCAAAAAAATTAAAAAAAATATTTTTGATTTTTATTATTTAAATAAAAATATTTTTCTTCTTCTATTTTTTACAATTTATTTTATTTTTTATTGAATATAATTTAGAAAAATTAAGTTCTTCTTTTAATAATTTAATTAAATATAAAAAAAAATTAAACATCATCATATTCATAATATTTCTGATTTTGAACTCTTAAAGTATTTGGCATAGTGACAATGACTTGATTTTTATTATATTTAAAAGTATTACCAATAACAAACTGATTCACTTTTTTAATTTTATACTGATCTAAAATTCCTTTTTTAATTTTTTTGAAATTCCATATAATAATATATTCTCCAATAGAAGTAGTAATATTACTTTCTTCATCATTTTTTGAAATATTAAATTTAGCAGGAGTAAAATAATCATTTTGTAAATTATATTTAGAAATATCAAAAGGAGAAAGTTTTAAAGTTTTAGGACTATGTTTAGCTTTACCTAATCTTTTATTAAATCCAGTAGAATCATTTTCAGGATTTTGAGTATTAATAACCATTAAATATTTATCACAAGTTGCAAGAATATATTTTCCATCTTTTGTAACATCAATTGCTCTAATTGGATCTCCATAAGTTGATAATAATGTCTTTGCTTTTAATTTTAAATCATCATATAATCTAATATCTCCATTTAAAGAACCTATTGCAACTCCTCCTAAATTTGTTGATGTTATACAATTAAAGTTTGGATTTGTTTTATATTGTTTTACATTCTTTACTTTATTCTTTTCTCTTCCATCCAATATTAATATATTATTTTTATTTATGCAATTTATTATATTACTTTCTTCCATTTGACTAAATTTCTTTTCATGGTTAAAATCAATTATTGGATAATCTGTTTTCCATTCTTCTACAATTTTACCTTTTTCAACATCAAATTGGAATAAACTTTTATTTTTATTATTGTCTAAAAATAACATGTTTGTATCACTTTTAAACATTTTAGCATTAGATAAATCAATTGTTGTTCCATTATATTCATTAATTGAAGGTAAATTCATAACAGAAAGCAATTTTCCCGATTCATTACTTGGTTTAAATACTTCAATAGTATTATTATCTTTAGCAACAAATGTTCTATCATATAAATAAGCTTGAGTAGTAAATTTATTTTTAATTTTATTGTCTTCTTCATATCCATCTCCAAAATCAATATCATAAATTTGAGTAGTATTTAGACTTATTTCATCTAATTTATTTTCATTTTCAATGAAATTTCTATTCTCTTCTGTTAAATCTTCATAAGGTGATAATGAACTTGTTTCATATTGAGATTTTTGAACTATTTTTTTTAAATTATCCATATTAGCATAATTATCAAAACTAAATGAATATGCATTTACTATTTCTTTTCCTTTTTCACCTTTAATATCACAAAACATTATATTTTTTTCTTTATCATAAATAACAATATTTGCATTTTGATTTATTTGGGTGAAAACTATAACACTCTCATTGTGTTCACATGAAATAAAATATCTAAATATATCAACATTATAAATTTTAAAAGTTCCATTTTCAAAAATTAAATCAGTTTGTCCAGTTTCTTTATTATATTTAAATAAATTTCCATTTCCAGAAAAATTTTCAACTGCTTTTGGATACATATCTTTAAATTTTTTTAAAGAGATTTGAATATTACCCATTTGACCAATTAAATTATCAACATCATTATTTTCTTGAAATTGTTTATAATTATCTTCTAAAAACTTCTCTAAATCATTTATAGTGTCATAATTCATAATATATTGAGATTTAGTTTCTTCATTTGCAGCAGTTTTTAAATCAATTTGAAAATCATTTGAACATATTAATTCACTTAATTTTTCTAAAAATAAAGGTTTTTTATTTATAATATCAGGATCACGAAATAATTCAAAAATTAAAAAATTTAAATTTTTTTGCCACATTAAACAATCATTTCCCATTGAATTTTTAAACAATTTAAAATGACATTCATTTGTAATTTTAATTTGCATATTTCTCCAATTACCATCATCTCCTTCTTCATATTCATCATTTATAATATTTAACACATAATCAAATTTTGATTCGTTTAAAATTACTAGTGAAATTGTACATTCTTCTGTTATTTTTTCTAATTTCTTTTCTAAATCTTTTATATATAAAGAACCTGATAATTTTAAATTTGGAATTTCTGAATATTGAAGTGTTGAAGAAGTACTTGGAATGAAATAGTTAAAAATTTGATTCATTTAATTTAAAATTTTATTAGTTTTGAGATTTTATACGTTTTTGGAGGCAAATAATTTTTTTTGTTTTGAAATAATATTTTTTTTTTAGAATTTTTTAATTTATTTTTTTTAATTAATTTTAAACTTTTTTTTCATGTTTCGAAAATTTAGGATATATTTAAAATCGAATTTACACTTCAATAAATATTATATTATTTAATAAAAATAAAAAATAAAAAATTACTCATAATAATACTCTTGATAAATGATGAATATATATATAAAATCCATTATATACATTCAATTAACTAATTGAAACATTTTTAATAATATCTTCTTTATATTTTTTAATTTCATCTCTAACATCTAAATCATAATCATTTTCAATCATATCAATGGCAATAGAAACTAAAATTCTTCCTAATTGAAGTAAAACTTTATCATCATCATCTTCTCCCCAAAAAGAACTAATTAAAATACCATTTTCTTTTTGTAATTTAAAATTTTGTTGAATATTATCAACAATTATTATTTTACTTAAATCTCTTCCAATTAAACTAATATCTTTAATAATATCATTATTTCTGATAGTACAATGTTCTCTATATAATCTATAATCAAAATATTTTCCTCTTTTGATTTCTATATTATCTATTATTGGATCAGCATAATTTGGAGTTGCTGTTGTAAAAATAATTATTTCGTAATAACCTTTAATTAAATTTAAAAAATTATATAAATAAGGTCTTATTCTTAAAAGACCTTCCTTATTATCATCATTAATATAAACAAATGACATTATTGTTTCATCAAGATCTAAAACTAAAGTTAGTTCTTTTAAAGGAGGACTTCTTAAGAAAGAAGAAAATAAAGGATTACTTTGTTTTTTTGAAGAATAAGTTATTGAACCTCCTTTATTTTCAATATATAATATATTTGTCAAAAAAATTTTATTTATTGTATCTGAATCATATTTCAAATAATTTTTATATACTAGTGGTATTTTAGGATTTAATATATTACTGGTATTACCATATATATTTATTATTTTTAATAATAAATGATTTATTGATATTAAATTTTGTTCGATTGCACTTATTACAAAAATATTTTTTGAAGTTTTTGAATATATTATTTCTTTGAGTCTATCAACCCATTTACTAGTCAAATATTCTGGTTTAATTCTGTTAATTAAGCTTAAACAAATATTGAGATAACTTTGATAATTTATAATAACGATTTTATTGATATAATCTATTATTTTACAGAATGTTTTAGATTTAAGAGATAAATCATAAATTAACATTATACTAATTAATAAAAGAGAATTATAATGAGTAATTAAAGTTTTTTTCCTTTGTTCATTAAATAAATAATCACAATTTCCTTTAAATGAACAATTGAAATAATAATTCCACCATTCAAAACAAATTTTATTTACAAGATTAATATTTTCTTCATTTAATGATTTAATTAGTTTATTAAATTTATCTTCAATCATAATTAAATCCTCAATATTTAAACATAAATCTTTATGAGAAAAATTCGAAGTTGTATAATATTTTTTTTCAATCGATTTTCCATTACTTTCTTTATTATTAATATTTCTACTTGATAAACATTTACTATTTGTTAAATTCATTGAATTTAAAATATTTAATGAAGAAACACTATTTTTTAATTTATTTCTTGCAGTTTTAATAAAATATTTTGCCCTTCTATTATCATTTTTATTTATAATGATTGAATCTAATTTTTCAAAAGATTCATTATTATTATTTATTTTTTCTGGATTAGTTCTCTGAGAAGTTGATAAAGTGGAACTTTCTTTTTCTTTCTCAATTAAATTCTCATTTATAATAATTGGTTCATATATAATATTATCATTTGAATTTTCTTCAATTGAATTTACTTTATCTAAATTTGTTGTATTTCTTTTTTTATAAATCATCTTAGTCTGTTTTTTTTGAGGATTTGTTTTTATAATATTTTTCTTTATAAATTTTTGAGGTTCTAAATCTATTGTAAGTGAATTTGTCTTTTTATGATGAGGAATTTGTTTATTTATTATTGGCTTTTTAATATTTATTTCTTTTTCATGTGATGATGATTTTATATTTTTATTAGCATCAATGTTATTTAATTTATTTGAAAAATTTATAAAATTTTGAAAACTCAAATCAAAACTTTTTGTATTTGGCAATTTTTTATGTCTTTTAATATTTTCTATATATTCATTCCTTGTCATTTGGGTTTTTCCTTGTTTTAATGAAAGCTTTTTAAATCCAGTATTAATTGAATCCATATTATTGATTAAATTATTTTTTTCACTTTTATTTTTTTAATCAATTTTTACAAACATTTATTGAAATCATTTTATAATATTTTAAAAATAAATTAAAAAAGAAAAACGATTTTAGAAATGGAAAATAAAAATAACCACATTAGGACTATTTTATTATTAAAAACTAATTCAGAATTGAATAATAATAATACAATTGAATTTAAAAGTCTATCAAATAAAAAAAATATCATTGAAAATTACAAAATAGAATTCAATGAATTTTATCAAGGATATGAAAATAATTTTGTTTCAAATAATTTATTTCAATTTGAATCTCCAATTTCTGAATTAGACACGAATCCTGTTTCTATTAATTCAAATAAAATAAATAAGAATAAGGAAGAAAAATCTGAAAATATTTTACCATTAAAATATCTTCATTCTTTATGTGAAAATTTAAAATTGAAAAAACCTATAATCAGAAAATTAACTAAATGTAAAACTTGTTAAATATTTTTATAAAAAAAATCAACTTGTAAAAAAGTATTATAGTCTTTTCAAATATAAATTATTTCTTTTTTGAAGAATTCTTTTTAAAGAATATATAGTTAAATTCTATTAGAAAATAATTTAATTAGTATTTAGAAAACAATTTTTTTATAAATAGTAATATATATAATGTGTTAATATTTTAAAAGAAACTCTTTAAACTTTGTAAAATTTCTATTTTTAAAATTAAATTTATTTAAATTTCTTTTATTTTTTCACTTAAACTCTTATATCCATAATAACCTAAAACTTGATTAACTATCTTTACTTCATCATCATCTAAAAATGGTGCTTCATTTTTTTTACACATTTTAATTACCCATAAAATATACCAACAATGTTTTCTTTTCATATGAATTAATCCTTTAGAATAACTTTTTAAAATATTTATTATTAATTCATCATTATTTTTATATCCAACAATAATAATTTGTTGTAAAGAAGAAGATGATGTTTTTTTATGATAATAATATGATTTAATTATATTATCTTCTCCTTTTGAAATTTCTATTAATTTTTCAGTTATATTTGATACAAATTCTTGTTCTTCTGAAAATTTTTGAATATCTGAAACTTTAATTTTTACATTTAAGAAAGAGGATTCTGAATTTAATTTATATATTAAATAATCATAATCCTGAGGTTCTTTACATTTTAATTTTTCAACTTCTTTTTTTAGCATATCCTTTAAGTCTTTATTTTCTTTTGTTAAAGAAAGAGAAAAAGTTAATAAAAAAAGAAAGAAACTTTTAGATTTCATTTTTTTATATATTATTTGAAAAATTAAAAATTTAATCAAATATATAAATAAGTTATTGCAAATAATAATATAAAAGATTTAAATAAAAAAGAAAATGAAAAGAAAAATGGTATTGAAAAGATATTAGAAAGGTAGTTGTTTATAAAAATAATGAATTAATTGTTATAATATCCTTGTTCTTGTGAAAGTAAAAAAGGAAAAAGAAAAAAGGACGAAGATGAATATCATTTAATTTAATGGACTGAGATGTATAGTAAAAAAATGAAACTTAAAAACAAATTTTAAATAATTTCAGTGTTTAAAATTATGATTTAAATAATAAAACAGAAAGGAGAAAAAAGTAAAAAAAGAAAAATATTATTTCCTATAATTAAAAGGATTAGCAATTTGTCCAAAGAAATGTAGAATCATATAAGGTAATAAACAAACTAAATAAATAAGACAGCAAATAGCACAAATCCAACAATACATTTTTCTTCTGAAACTAGGACCAACACATTGATTT